>OX101785.1:42948096-43173096 GCA_944452715.1 Ophion slaviceki | reverse complement strand
CGACGCCAAAGGAGTAGAGCAGGACCGGGACAGCGAGCATATTGGTGGCAGTGATCTTATTTTTCCCAGACAGATCTGATTTCCAGATCCGTCTGAGACGCCGCCTATACTCGCTGCGGAGGGCCCCCTTGACACCCTCAGCGTCTTGAAGAGAGCGCTGATCGATGCCAAGGTACCGATAAGACCCCCCGGCGTCCAGGTGTTTGAAGACGCTCCCGTCCACCAGCCGGACATCAGCCGCGACACCCTCTGCTCTCCCTCTCCTGAGATGAAGAACAGCGCATTTGTCCAATCCGAAATCCATCCCCGCCGCCCGCGTGTACGTCGCTACGATGTTCAAGAGGAGCTTAAGCCCCGCCTCCCCGGGGGCGTATAGCTTGAGGTCATCCATATAAAATAAATGGGTGATCCCTCGCCCACGCTCCCCGGGGGGGCCCGCTTCGTACCCGCGTGCAGCCCGCAAGGCGATTGATAAGGGTAATAGTGAGATGCAAAACAGGAGGGGGCTGAGAGAATCTCCCTGGATAATCCCCCTCCTATACCCCGCCACTCCGGTCGACACGTTGCCTTCACTAGTCTTAACTGTGAAGCGTGTCTTCCAGAGCGGCATGAGCTGCTTAATGCATCTCACTATGTAGGGACTCACCGAAAGGCGTTCGAGTAGGTGTATAATCAGTTTGTGACTGACAGTGTCGAACGCCTTACGGTAGTCTATCCAAGCGACCGAGAGGTTACGCTTGTGCTGGACCGCGTCTTGCGTAATGCAACGGTCCGCCAGCAGGTTCTCCTTACAACCTCCCAGTCCTCTCTTGGATCCCCTTTGTTCGTATATCTCCCGCCATGCAGGCTCGATCTCGTGCAGAACACGCTCATAAAGAATCTTTGTGAAGATCTTACAGAGCGCATTCAGACACGTTATCGGGCGGTAGTTCTCCGGATGCGACAAATCCCCTTTTTTGGGGAGTAGCACCGTCCTTCCCTCTGTCAGCCACGCAGGGATGGGCACCGTCCCATCGATGAACGACGAGAAGATGCGGGCCAGATGGGTATGGGTGCACGTGAATTTCTTCCACCAGAAGATGTTAATCCCATCTGGTCCGGGAGCGGCGTGGTTCCTCATGCTACTCACCGCCTTCTCCACCTCACCCCGCGTGACTGGAAGACAGTCGCCACGTTGACTCGGCTGTTGCCGGCAAAACGCGTCGAACCGCCCCAGGGCTGGAGTGCTTTCATCAAAATGACCCTCCCTGCTATACAGTTCTCCCCAAAACCGCTCCACCTGAACAGCTGTTGGCGCTGTGTCGGGGGCAGGCGTAGGTGGTTGGAACCAGCGGCCTGGGTCAGAACGGAAGAGGGCGTTGTCTAACGCCCGACCCAGCCGCCTCTCTAGGGATTGCTTCGCAACCCCCAGGTTCCGCACCTTCTCCACGTAGCGTTCCTTCACAATAAGAAGGATAGCTTTGTTCAATGTGTGGTGACGGCATTTCAGTTCCGAGCTGATTTTTCGGATTTTAGGGGTAAACGCCCTCCCCGCCGTAATGAAGTCTAACACACATTGAACACGGGATGCCTGCCTCCGCGCTTCATTGATCTTATTCTGGAGCTGTGCAACGCGCCGCCGAGTCTTAACCACGAACGCCGCCTTATCATTGCGTGTTCGAGGTTTCGCCTCAACAGCCGCGTGATACACAGCCCAGTTCAAGCTGAGGAGATCAGCAGTTTCAGGGATTGCTGCCGCAAGGGACTCATTTGCCGCTTCTAGGCAACCAGGCTGAAGAGAAAATTTCCCAGTGATTCTCTCCCTCCTTGTTTCCCAGTCCTCTGTCAAATCGACGCGCCAACGGGGAGGTTCCGACTGCCGGGGGGACCGATCTTGAGGCCGTCCGGCAGAGCTCCGCACTGAACGCGCGGAAGAGCGCCTGCCGGACAGCTCTGGTGGTAGTAACAAGAGATCGTAGCCTTGTCGTCGCAAACGGGCGGCCTGGTCTCGCAGATGTTGTTGCGAGAGGTATGCAAGCTCTGGGTGCACTTGGCTCCACAGGGCCTGCAACCTCGCCATGTAGCCCCTTCGCGACGGCAGGCTATCCCTCCAGCAGCGGATGAGGTCCTCCTTGAGTTCCTCCGTCCACTCTAGGCGCCGATTTCGAGCCGTGGTCGTTGCCGTGGATCCTGTACGGGTGCCCCTCCCAACTGATCCTTGGTCCCCATCCGAGAGGGACCGGTTGTGGGGGGCCTGACTAGGTCTAGTTGGAACCTAGTTTTCGGCGTGCTAGGTGGTTAGCCTAGCACGTCGGTGGCTATTGCGAAGGAGTTGTGCTCCCCCGGGCGATGGGCACGCCAGCTTCCCCACGCCAAAATTATTATTATTATTATTATTATTATTATTATTATTATTATTATTATTATTATTATTATTGTACAGGAAAACAGAGTAACGCGCATCCGAATAATAAATACATTACGAGATACATTACGGTTGGTGTATCGCTTTATTCGCGTTTCATTATAATTAGCTATATTTGTAAACATAACAGGCAAATCATAAGTTTCCATAATAAAATAACTCGTGTTATACTTATTATCGTTCGGGTGTGCGAGAGAGAACGCACCATGACTGTTCCAAGTGAGTACGAGAGAGAAACACGATCACCCCACTTTTGTTGTCGTTGAGGCGAAGATCGGACCTTATGCAGTTTTGTATTACTATATATTATGGGCTCTGGGGAACACTAGCGACGCCTGCGGCGGAACTGAGCACTACATCTCTGCGACCGATTGAAAGAACTTCGTACATACAGGCTAGGATAGGGGGACTCCTTTACTCTAGTCTCCTTGGCCATAGACTTTTCCTTTCAAAAAACCCCAAAGAAAGAAGTCCAATGGCGTCAAACCGCACGATCTTGGTGGCCAAATCACATCGCCGCGGCGCGAGATAACATGGCGTGCGGACTTTTCAAACCGTCCCTGCAAAATGTTCTCAATTTTTGTAAGGAATTTCCACAATTTCTATTCATTGCTCGATCGTGTACGACAGCAGGAATTAACGGCAAGTTAATCGCGTGTCGTCGTTAATTTTAATTAAGCAAGTTAAATCGCGTTTCGTTGTTAATCGTTAAAACAGCAGGGATTAACGGCAAGTTAATCGCTGCTGTCAAAGAACAATGCTTTGCGATCTGTTTATGTTAAAACTCGCAAATAGCGAACAGTAACACGATAATTCTTATGATGACGATACTTAACCCAACAACTCACAGCTTATTTTGTTCACCGTCAAACGCATGACTGGAGTGCATATGCGCCCCGTGCTTTTCTTTGTCATTAAACCGGTCCGACGGGGACAAATGGACTTTATCATATTTCAATTTCTTCGTATTTTCATAAGAAAGTAAATAGTGTGCGAGCCATCTGATTTAATTAACATTCCATTAGTGAACAATCCATTTAAAGACTGAAAAACGGCAAAAATCTCTTTTTTTGCATAAAATTGGGATGTGACCAGCGCCTAGTTATGAGTTTTAAGGTTAAATAAAAATTAAAAGATAATCATACACAAGAAATTGCAATTACTCATTGTCGTAAGGAATTTAAAAAATTGCCCTGTATTGTTTTCTTGTACATCGACCGGAAAACGTCTTAAATAATATTTTTTTTATTCTTGAATACATTTTTTACTCAGGTCAAAATGATGGTAAATTATTCCTAGTCAAAGAACAATGCTTTGCGATCTGTTTGTATTAAAACTCGCAATAAGCGAATCGGTAACGCGATAATTCCAACAATAACATATTTGAATGAAAATAAAAAGAAAATCACACGAAAAGAATTGCAATTCATCATCATTGAGGCAAGAAATTAATAAAATTGTCCATTAGTTATTTGTCGATTTGAGAAAAACACCGTAATAACAATATAAAGTCGAAGTAATATTGCTTGCTTCAATGTTTTCAAGATAAAAACATGCTTCAATGTTTTAAACAGAAAATATCTGTGTCCTCTTGTCAACATCAAGGCTGGTTTGTCTCGATAAATCGATTTTAACAATGCTTGAATTGTTCGAAAATTGTGTGTATATTATCGTATTTGCTGGTACAGTAGCATTATCCGAATCACCTAACTCATCCGAGTCCTCCGCATTATCCGAGGTGTATCCTCGGATAATGCCCAACTGCTATGCCTATGCGTGGAATAGTCCGATATTGCTACTTTTGTCCGTATTATCCGAGATTTCCCTTGTCCGAGGTACCCTCTCCCCACGTCACCTCGGACAAGCGAGGTTCTACTGTATTTGCCATGGAGGCTAGGTTGCGTATTCGATCCTCTTCCATCTCTCTTACACGACATCGACACTCAACTTACTTCTCGAGGTCTTAGAGATAGTAGCGCCATCCCTGTTTAACCACATTTTTGTAGCCACTTTCAAATGCACAGATCGGACTCCTACCCATGGAGCATGGAGACTAGAGGTAAAGGAGCCCAAACGCAGTGTTGGGCCCGTATTCACAGTGTGATCTTTTTTTTTTGAGCACGAACTCAAGTCACTGTTTACATGCACAGTCGGCAATTGAGCAACGCCTTAAGCTGTAGTTCAAGAAACAACTTGAAAAAGTAAAACTTATTCCAATATAATTCACAGTCATTTCTTAAGGAAATCTTAATGTTTTTTCATTTCACAGTCGAATAAGATAGACTTATTTGCCCCAAATAAGATCGGAGTGAGTCGAAAGTGAGGTTAAGACGCCAAGTCAACATCGTAGACGACTTGAGAAAAAAGTGTTTTTATTTGTGAATAGGATATCGTTGTTTAGATGCTTTGGATCATTATTTGGAAAAAAATATGGATTCAGATGACGACCTCGAAGAGTTGCCGGATATCGATGATAACGATAATGTAAATCGTGTTCAGAGACGATACATTCGCGACGGAATAAACCCATTTGAATATTACAACGATGATGAGTTCAAAAGACGATATCGTTTCGATAAAGATTCTGTGCGCTTTGGTATTCTACCACAAATTGAAGAAGGACTGGCAAGAGCCAATAATCGCAGATTACCAATTCCTCCTGTGATGCAGCTTTTAATTTGCCTACGATATTATGCTACAGCAAGTTTTCAGGTATTTATCATACAGCTCATAAATCTCTATTTACTGGCTGAATTTATACGAATTAAAAATAACGTCTATGGTTTTTGTTTAAAGCTGCTTCTTGGAGATACAATGACTATATCGCAAGCCACTGTCTCCAGAGTGGTTTTTCGAGTCAGTGTTTTCCTGGCGAGGTTACTGCGAAGGCATATCAAAATGCCTCAAAACGAAGAAGTCCGCAATGAAAATCGACGACGTTTCAAGTATCTCGGTAGAGGAGAGGGAACTATCGGTTTACCAGGCATAGATGGTGCCATTGACTGCACGCACATTAGACTAGTTTCGACGAGGTTCCAGAACATTGACGAGGTTTACAGGAACAGAAAAGGATATTTTTCTTTAAATGTTCAGGTTAGTCTTACGTCGTTTCTATGCTCTATTACTGTTGTAAATATAATAAATTCACATTGTTTCCAGGTCGCTGTTGGTCCGAGAACTGAAATTCTGGACATTGCTCCTGAATGGCCTGGGAGTGCTCACGATAGCAGAATTTTTCAAAATTCGGTATTATATATTAAATATAGAGAGAGACGCTTGGATGGAATGCTCGTCGGCGATCGAGGATATCCGTGTTTAACTTTCTTAATGACGCCTCTAGCAAACCCTCAAACTGAAGAGGAAATCAGGTAATGCAATCATTTCAAACTGAACGCAAATTTGTATATGATGTTAACAAGGTTCATACTAAACATTAAGAACCTCGAAAAAAATACACACTGATATTTCCTTCAATTTATACGGGGGGTAAACTGTGGTACTTGAACATCACGAAAAAATGAACTTAACTTCAAACAAAACGAGGGGTTTCAAATCATTATTGATAAACTGTATTTGATTGCAGATATAATCAAATTCATATCCGTACCCGAATAGTTGTAGAAAGATTCTTCGGGATATGGAAAAGGCGGTTCCCATGCTTGTCCAGGGGACTAACAACCAAGCTCATTGGTTCCACAACAACAGTAGTTGCCTGTGCGGTGCTACATAACTTGTCGTTAATGTACAACGATGCCTTACCTGAAGACGATGAAGTTGACGAGCAAATTGATGTACCTGTTCAACCTGCACCAGATATTCAAGCTGTAGATGGCTTTGCAACTCGTGAAGCGTTAATTGCACGTCTTTTCAATTAATTTAATAATGAGGATGAAAGACGTAAAAAATAAAAGAAAAACAATATTTTTTTGAAAACACGAGTATTTTATCTTTTAACTGGATTACAGTTTTCAACTATAATGAGAAAACATCAATAAATCACTACAATAGAAACTTTGGATATGCTCTTTTCATCTCCTACCAATTGCACGATAAGTGTGTATCTCTTAAAATGAAAATCAACTTTCAGTTATACAAAACTAAAAACAAAAATAAACTTTTCTGGAACTTTTCTAAAAAAAAAAAACTCAAAAAAATTTCAAATATGGAGAGATACGGAGAGAGAGTGAAAAACAAAAGATGAGGTTTCGTGTATGCACTTCAACAAATAGAAAACCAAAACTTAATAAAACTCATAACTAACATTTCTTTCAATTACTAACAGTTAAAAATGAAAGTACATTGTTTTTTCAGTCAAGCTTTTCTAGGGACAAAAATAAGAACTGTTCACATATATATCTCTGATTAAAAAATAAAAATTCAATTTTCCTTCATGCACTTTTAAAAGTTAACTATGAAAATTGACTATATAATATTGTCACAGTTCCATTCTTCACGGATGAAATTACATTCTATATTTTTGTTTCCAATATTGCTTTTTTAGTTCGTGCTTTTCTTGTTCATTTCTTATTTTTAGACCCAACAATTCTGCTTCTTTTTTCAATAATTCGAGCCTCTCTTGCTGACATTGAATTTCGAATCGTTGTTTTTCTGTCTCTTGATTTTTTTTCATCGATCTAAATTCTTTCTCCTCTTTCAAGGTGCAGCGGATCCGGTCTGCTTTCAAAATATTCTCCTCGTTCTCCTTATCTGCAACCGTGTTCTTTGCTCTTTTCTTTGATGCGATTGCTAAATAAAAATAAAAAGTAATTATTGTATGTAAGGACATTAGTATGGATTTTTTTTCAAACATTGATTTCGTAAAATTATTCAATTATCAATTTTTGTATTTTTCCCGTGTGATTTCTCTCCAACGCTTGCCTCGGCTGAGTTGCGAAGTATCAGGTACTTCAGATGCACCAAGAGATTCCGATCTGTCCGAAACCGAAGGAGCTACCTCATAACGCGGAGTCCATGACATATTGTCATCAAGCGGCGGTTCACATTTTTCATCTTCTCCGCCTCCTTGTACACCTCCTCCATTCTCGTCTCCCATAATCAAATATTCTATGGTGCAGTTATCATCCAGCACCGCGAATTCTCTTTCTGTAATTTTGTATGATTTACGATGAGTTCAATGCTTAAAATCCTATATTGACTGCAATATAAATAAAAACCTTTTAAAGTTTCATCGGGAAGGTTCGATGAAAAAATTGTTGGGGCAGTCGTCATCAAATGTGGAGTTATCAGGGCGATATCTGGATCGATTTCTACTTGTGGCATTTCAGGTCCACCGCCTGTTGCCAATCTCGATTGTTTTTCTTTGGTTAGGTTCTCTCGCTGTATGCATTTCATGTTCGCCCACATTTTTTTAGTTGTTTCACCGTCCTCTGTAATTATAATAATTGATTTGCCAATTAGAAATAGCAATAGAGTTGTATACATATAAAAGAATTTATATACCTTTGCAGAGATAATCGATGAACCATTGTATTCTTCGTAAATCCGATTCCACGCATCCTCTGTTTTTTAAGGTCCCAGCGTCACTTTTTTTTATTTCAATCACATGAGAGTACTTTTTTAGAAGATTTATGAAAAATCGCTTTTCAGTATCCGAGTAATGTTTCTTGGACATTTTGCGATGTTTATAAACGTTTGCCGGATACACCCGATAAAAAACACCGATTCGAGGGGATTCTGACAGCTCAAGTTTAAGCCTGGTTTTCAAGCTTAAACGTGATTGGTTGATACAACAGAAATATTTTAAAAATGGCTGAAAGCTCGCTTAAGCTTTTTCTTGGTCGAGACATTCTTAAGTGTCTGCCAAGAACTATTATTTATTAAAGAACATCTTATTTTTTGACTGTGAATGCATAACATCTTGAGCATTACTTATTCAAAAAAGACGTTCTTGATAAAGACGTGCTCAAGTTATTGCCTGAGGTACGACTCTGAATACGGGCCTTGGAGAAATGGTCTGAAAAAGCGATGCCGACAACGACTTACACCACCTACCGCGTGGCGGCGCCTCTACTGCGGCGATACCGGAAACGCCGCGAAACGCGGGGAAACACGGTGATTCGAAATAGTTTGTCGTACATTTTTTTAATAAAATTGATGAGTTATATTGATATGCTTTTGTTCATAGTTATGAAATGTCAATATATCAGCAATTTGTCGACTTGGAGCCGATCGATACTGCAAATGTTTTATTTTTATTCGGTGACATGAACGATTAAATAAACATAACGCAACCTAACCCCTAATGCAACCCAACCAAATCCTAATCGCTTATTCGATTTCAAAGAGAAATATTTTTTGAAGTCACGACAAACATTTTGTTATTGTAATATGCAGGTTGAATAAATTGAACTGGCGTCTAATTTCCACGCTGCAAGCTAGTATAATGGTTAAAATTGAAAATATGTATTGTTTATTAATTTTGTTCATATTTCAACTCGAAATATGAACATTTAAGCCCATTAATCCCTCACTACAATAGAAATTACGCCGGCTTCGAGCGTGGAAAAAAAACGTCACATATGGCACCATAACCTCAATTTATTTAACCGGCAAATTATAATAACAAAATATTACCCCAAATGTCATTAAATATGTAAAAAAATGCCTTCTCCTTACCAGTACGCTATCTTTTACGAGGTAACGAGTCACAATATTTTGCAGGAGCACTTTTTTCACTTTATACAGACTTTATACACACGCGAAAGAAATACACCACGAATAAAGACGTATAAAACGGAAATAAAACTCAGAGCTCACTTTGTTGTATGACCAACGCGAAACTTCACAGCGGTATCTTTGGAACAAGAGCGCTACCGTGGCTAAATTTCAAACTAGGAAATATCATCGCTTTTACATGTCACTTTTTCACCCATTCCGCCATATGCGTTCGGACTCCCTTACTCTAGTCTCCATGCCATGGAGGCTAGAGTGGAAGGAGTCCGAACTCGTATGGAGAGACTTGAAAAAAGTGGCTGCAAAAATGTGGTCAAACAGGGATAGCGCCACTATTGCTAAGACCTCGAGAAGTGAGCTGCGTGTGACAGAGACAGCACATATAAATAATGAAAAGTGAGCTGTGTATGAGGCAGAATGACACTTGAGAATTGGGCTGCGTGCCAGAGAGATGTAAATTGATATATACCAAAGAGATCTCCGTAAATGCGTAAAAATAGAAGAATATTTTTAATATAGCAATGCCCAATGAACAATATGCATTAGTTGCATAATTAGCGGTGAAAAAGGTCGAAAAGAATAATAATGCATTACGTAGTGACATAAACATTTTTTTATAATAGTGTTTAATTGTCCAATGAACGGTAGAAATATCTTAAATAATACTGATGCTTTTTTTTTCTTGAATCAATTTTTATTTTCTCAGGTAAATACAACGGTAAGTTAATCTCTGCTGTCCAAACATAATGCTTTGAGATCTGTTTATATAAAAACTCGCAAACAGCGAACGGTAACGCGATAATTCTTACGATAACGATATCTAACCCAACAACTCATGACATTTTTCTTACCGTCAAACGCATTACGGGTGTATATGCACCCCGTGCTTTTCTTTGTCATCAAACCGGTCCTGCGGGGATAAATTAACTTTATGATACCTCAATTTCTTCGTATTTTCGTAAGAAAGTAAATAGTGTGTGAGCCATCTGATTGAATTAACATTCCATTAGTCAACAATTCATTTAAGTGTTAAGAGTTTTAGGGTTAAATGAAAATTAAAAGATAATCGTACACAAGAAATTGCAATTACTTAGTGCCGTGAGGAATTGAAAAAATGGTCCTGTATTGTTTTCTTGTACAACCAACGGTGGAAAACGTCTTAAATAATATTTTTTTATTCGTGAATACATTTTTTACTCAGGTTAATATGATGGTAAATTATTCCAAGTCAAAGAACAATGCTTTGCGATCTGTTTGTATTAAAACTCGCAATCAGCGAATCGATAACGCGATTATTCTGACGATTACATATTTGAATGAAAATAAAAAGAAAATCACACGAAAGAAATTGCAATTACTCATTGAGGCAAGAAATTTAAAAAAATTGTCCAGTAGTTATTTTTCGATTTGAGAAAAACACCGTAATAACAATATAAAGCCGAAGCGACATTGTTTGCTTCAATGTTTTCAAGATAAAAACATGCTTCAATGTTTTAAAGATAAAATATCTGTGTCCTTTTGTCAACATCAAGGCTGGTTTGTCTCGAAAATTCGATTTTAACAATTCTCAAATTGTTCGAATATTGTGTGTGTATTATCGTATTTGCTGGTACAGTAGAACCTCGTTTATCCGACCTTCGATTAACCGACGTTCCGCATTATCCGAGGTGTATCCTCGGACAAAACGCAGAATCTCGGATAATAGTCCTATATTGGTACTGTTTTCCGTATTATCCGAGATTTCACTTATCCGAAGTACGCTCTCCCCACATTACCTCGGATAAGCGAGGTTCTACTGTATTTGCCAGGGAGGCTAGAGTGGGAGGAGTCCGATCTCTTATGGGGAGACTTGAAAAAAGTGGCTACAAAAATGTGGTCAAACTGGGATGGTGCCACTATTGCTAAGACCTCCAGAAGTGAGCTACGTGTGACAGAGACGGAACAAGTAAATAATGAGAAGTGAACTGTGCATAAGGCAGCATGATACTTGAGAAGTAGGCTGCGTGCGAGAGAGATGCAAAATGATATATAGCCAGATCGTGCGCAAAAGTTACCCCCTCACTGGTTTCTTACGCGCCCATCACACAATCATTATAGTGTGTGTCCGTGAGCGAGCGACGCTCGGACATCTTCGGAAAGAGCCGAGCGCACCGAAGTTTCCCGACCGCGCCTTCGGCTGCTATACCAACACATGGACGCTGAGCACGTTCATGTGCAGCCAACCCTAGTGGATTGGGAGACCAAAAAAAAGACCCAAAATTGGTCAAAATGACCCTATTTCGGTCACGGTCATTTTCTGCCCTTTTTGAACCGAAAAAAGTGACTGAACAGTGACCGAACACTGTTTTTTTTAGGTTAGTTACTTGAACGTTATTTTTCGGTTTTTGGTCACTGAAATAAAAGTTAGGTTAGTCACTTGACCGGTTTTTTTCGGTTTCCGGTCACTGAAATAAAAATTAGGTTAGTCATGTGACACTTGAGGTGTTTCATCCGATTTTCCATCTGTAAATGAGAAAGGAAATAATTATTATATGTTGACAAGAATGAAAAGAAATGTACATTCTTTTTTTGCAATTATTGCTATTTCGTGTAGCACGTTACGTATGTATGTATGCCACATATGTTTTCCACGCTGCTGCTGCTGCTGCTTTGTAAAGAAAATGAAATTAAAATATTGTAAAGAAAAAAGTACGAGCATGTGCACTGCATTATACATATACGTTATAATATCCTATGCACTAAGTATTCACTTCATATAAATAATAGATAAGCGTGTTGTACCACGTGATGTACTCTCGGTTCTCGGGGTTCTCGGCAATCCTCGCCTCCCCGCCGAGGAGTCCTCGATAGAGTAGATGGTCGCTCAACGTACAGGCAGGCGCAACACGTCTCTTCATGCGCAGCCATATTGAACGCTGCCTGACGCAGCAACGCGACGCTGAGCGACACATTTGACGAGTTCTTTTCAATAACGACGTTTATAGGTTTCTTCGCGCTAGCTGTGTAGCTAGCGCGTACACAAACCTATAACGACGTTTATAGGTTTCTTCGCGCTAGCTGTGTAGCGGGAGTGTACACTCCCTAAAAAAGTGAAGAAAGTGTTTTCTACACTTTTTTAGGGAGTGTACACTTTCGCGTTCGTTTTAACGGAAATGACGTCACGCGCCGCTGTTCGCGTTACGAGTGTAGCTACACTTTCGTGCCACTAACCCTAGACTTTCTACACTCGATCTTGACGAGGTGTAAAAGTACACGAAAAGTGTAACAGTGATATTACTAGAATAACCCCATGACCAGCGAAACTGTCAGTGAGTGTATACAGAGGTGAGTACGACATAACCTAAAATATTTAAGGTAATCACAAACAAATTCTCATTTATTACGAAAAACAATCAATAATAAAGGTTCAAAATAATAAACTATTATAATTATCAATCTCTATCGATCAAGGTGATTAAAAAATTGACATGACCTAAAATGTATAACGCAATCACAAACAAATTCTCATTTATTATGAAAAACAATCAATAATAAAGGTTCAAAATAATAAAGCATTATAATTACCAATTTTTATTGATCAAGGTGATAAAAAAATTGACAAGATATAATGACAAGTGTTTATTATAAATTCGCAGTATCACATTACGTTCCAATCTACTATCAACGCAACAGAAGCTAACATGGAACAGGAACAAAAAATTAAGTCAGCAGTGCTGTTCCGAGATTCAGAAGGCGGCTTAGTCGTTGATGCTGACAACAACGTGTGCATTTGTGAAGGTTTTGGATTTCTACAATCGTATCACTAACACTCCATTCTATGTAAAACTGGTATCAATACATCCATTCTGAGCGCAATTACAAGTACAAGTTAATAATTTCAATAACACCGTCCATTGTAATCAGTTTACGAGATCAACAAACTTGAGGTTACACGGTATATCTCTTTAAGACGGAATGACACCTCATCGCGGTCGGTATGGTAGAACAATTATAGATTCCCAAAAATCTCTGAAACGGCTCTTCAGATCCCGTCGAAACTTTGCCAAACGACGTCAAATAGATAGACGAATAGCTTCTAGCCCCTCAAATTTTCTGAATTTGAGAAAAAAAAACTAGATTGTCTTATGATAAGCCAATCTACATTTTTTTTCTCAAATTCAGAAAATTTGAGGGGCTAGAAGCTATTCGTCTATCTATTTGACGTCGTTTGGCAAAGTTTCGACGGGATCTGAAGAGCCGTTACAGAGATTTTTGGGAATCTATAATTGTTCTACCATACCGACCGCGATGAGGTGTCATTCCGTCTTAACGGTTAGATGAGACTCCGTAATCTCATGTGTTGTTTGAGGTTAAGGTGTGGTCCACTAGGTCGCCGCCATGCTTCCTGTACACTATCGCGTTCGCGCTAGAGTTGCTTACCCGCGAGGAAATGAACTGCACTCCCTAGACACTGCCCTAGTTCCGTTTACACTGCCGAGTGTAGAGTGCAGCTAGCGCGAACAAACCTTATATGTCGTGTGCGCTGGTAGAAGGGTTGTGGTCCCAGAATCAACGATTAAAACTCGTAGTTAAACGGACGTTGGGACACGAGGGCTATCCGGTTGTGAGCGACAGAGAGTTAGAGGGTTAAATGATCTCAAATAATAAACAATTCGAGCGTAGCAGGTTATATTTCTGAATGGGCTACCATTTACCTTGATACAAAAAAATAACGATGCCGTGTTTATGTTACAGTTGCATGCCGTAAACTCCAACATTGCCGTCGTCTAAATCAACAGGAGAGGCTAACGGCAGCCAAAGTACGCGAATGGTTATCCATCGAAATAAAGAGCGAAAGATACCGAGCGAAGGTGCTAAGAACCAAGGACAGAGGCCAAAAAGAGACAAGAAGAAAAAAGAAGTTCCCAGATGGAAACCGACTCCGACGAAGAGGAGGAGGAGGAAGAGGATGAGTATTAAATGGATACAAAAGTGTTATTGTTGTTTGGTTTATTTCAAGATATTAAAAAAAACGTTCAAATTCACTGATTTTTTTGTGTACGAGTTTCTATTATTATATTTCCAATAGCGTTCCAGAAGGACCCTCTCTCTGCCCCATGCACTTCGGTTTGCCTTCGGTCACTACTACGGTCAGTGACTGAAACCCCCAGTGACCGAAGACCGGTCAAGTGACTAACCTTACTTTTATTACAATGACCGAAAACCGAAAAAACCGGTCAAGTGACTAACCTCAAAAAAACGTTGTTCGGTCACTGCTCGGTCACTTTTTCCGGTTCAAAAAGGGCAGAAAATGACCGTGACCGATGACAAAGGTATTTTCGGTCTCCCAATCCGCTAGGGAAGCCGAAACGAAGGCTTCGAGGGAAAAAGCAATCTGAGCACGACTCGCGCGTGACGTCACCCGACGGAACGCGCGAGGCTTTTAGATGATTTCAATGCTTATTCAGCTCTTGATTCTCTGCGTTATCAATGTATACAAAAAAATGTATCGGCCACCCTGATCGCTTATTTTTTAGTTTATACGTTAGTTTAAATATAATAATAAATCCAAATTACAACTTATTTATCTTCTAAAAAATTGTTTACGCTTTACTCACACCCGTCCTTAGGGGCCGTTCATATATTACGTCATCGATTTTTGCCGGTTTTGACCCCCCCCTGAATTCATCCTATTCTTCTTATCGTCATAATCCAATTATCATTACCGTCATCCAACGACTAGACCCCCCCCCCCCTATTAAAAATGACGTGATTTATGGACGGCCCCTTATGCCAAATAAATTATAATTCATAAAAGTAAGCGGAAATATATTTATATTCGTATTATGATATTAATTCTCATACTTTCATCAAGCGATAAAGCATTATCCCCAAAAACAAGCGAATCATCCATCCGGCCGCGAATCGTCACTACCTGAGATGGTCCTGTTGGTAGCGTTCTTGGCTTCGGTCCGCAGGGGCGCGGGATCGTTCCCCGCGCTCAGTGCTTTTTTTTAAATTATGATTACCATTAATTATTATTTGATTAGTTATTTTTATTAGTTATGATTATTATTTTAATTAGTTATCTTTTAGTGTCGAAAAATTTATCGCGCACGCCGACCGCTTATTTGATTAGTTTGTACGTTAATTTAAATGTAATAATAAATCGAAATTACAACTTATTTATCTTCTAAAAAATTGTTTGCGCTTTACTCACACCCGTCCCTATGCCAAATAAATTGTAATTCATAAAAATAAGCGGAAATATATTTATATTCGCATTATTATATTCATTCTCATATACTATTATCAAGCGATAAAGCATTATCCCCAAAAACAAGCCACATCCATCCGGCCGCGAATCGTAACTTACGAGAATGAATATAATAATACGACTATAAATATATTTCCGCTTAGTTTTATGAATTACAATTTATTTGGCATAGAGACGGGTGTGAGTAAAGTGCAAACAATTTTTTAGAGGATACATAAGTTGTAATTTAGATTTATTATTACATTCAAGCTAACGTACAAACTAATAAAATAAGCGGTCGGAGTGCGCGATAAATTTTTCGACACTAAAAGATAACTAATCAAAATAATAATGATAACTAATAAAAATAACTAATCAAACAAGAATTAATAGTAATAATAATTTTAAAAAAAGCACTGAGCGCGGGGAACGATCCTGCGCCCCTGCGGACCGAAGCCAGAAACGCTACCAACGGGACCATCCCATCGCTTGTAGAATATGCACTTTCTGGTACTGACGATTCGCGGCCGGATGGTTGATTGGCTTGTTTTTGGAGATAATGCTTTATCGCTTGATGAAAGTATGAGAATTAATATAATAATACGAATATAAATATATTTCCGCTTACTTTTATTAATTATAATTTATTTGGCATCAGGACGGGTATGAGTAAAGCGTAAACAATTTTTTATAAGATAAATAAGTTGTAATTCGGATTCATAATTATATTTAAATTAACGTTAAACTAAAAAAATAAGCGATCAGGGTGCGCGATACATTTTTTTGTATACATTGATAACGCAGAGAATCAAGAGCTAAATAAGCATTGAAATGATCTAAAAGCCTCGCGCGTTCCGTCGGGTGACGTCGTGCCATACATTTGAATGAGCATGCAATACACATCCGATCCGATAGTCGGATCCAAGTTCCGACTATCGGATCGGATGTGTATTGCATGTCCACTCAAATGTATGGCACCAGTGCCTTCCGATAGTCGGATCCGACTGTCGGATCAGATTGTCGGAAAGAAAAAATCGGACGTCTATTTCCAGCCTAACACGACATCGATACTCAGCTTACTTCTCGAGGTCTCAGAGATAGTGGCACCCACGGTCTTACATACAGGTCTGGAAACTCGATGAAATTCGGGCGGTGGGGGTGGTTCCACTATTGAAACAGAAATCGTGGTGTCGCTAGTATCGAGGAGTCAGTTTTGACAGCGAACACATTACCTGAATATGGTCGTCGAGTAACCGCGAAGTAATGCCGAAGTCCTACGTAGTACCGGAGTGCAATAAGGCTTACAGAAGCCTAAAAGTGAAACTATCAATGTTTTACAGCTATATAAACTGCTGTCAGTATATAGCGTGATTACGCCTCCAAAATATGGTAATTGTACCATTACAGAACGACCTGAGCCGCAGTTTTTGATATCGCTAAGAGATCTGAAAGCTTTGAGTGGCGAAAAATCGGAACCCAAAATAGTCAAGTATCGTGACGAAGTTCGACGAAAATTAGACGCCGTTTCAGATAAAGGAGAATGGGAAACCGACGATGTCATCGAGTACCCTGTCGATCACGATTATACCCTTCCTCTGGCTATGGACTAGTTTATTACGCGACAGGTTTTTTTATTTTAACTAGTTTTCATGAAGCAGGCTTCTTATTAACTCAACGTACGTAGCCGTAGAATAAACTAACAACTCTCATAGCACGATGATAGAATCGTCGAAATCATCATCCCAGTACAAAGAATTGTTTTTAATTCTTTCGCTACTATTAATTACAGGTGATAATTTAAATAATATATATTTATCTAACATTATCGGTTTTATGTCTATCACGTTTGATGCGTTCCTTTTTACTGGGACCTTAGTTAAATTTAAATAGAATTTTAGATTTGAATAGAATTTTTTGCACTTCGCAGTGTTTATGTTCTGTGTTTGTCAATAAATTAATAAAACCATAACGTGCATACTTTCAGAGCACTTATGCAAGCACGTTCTGAAGAGATATGATGCGTGTGTCATCGGTCGCGAAGGGGTCTGCTCGAGTTCTAATAGCTCACCTGCTCTTTCTAAATTGGTGGATATGAGATCTCGTGGCGGGTTAATCCATGCCAATTCAAAAGTCTTCAATCTAATACACTACGTTGAAACGTGTTTTGCGAAGCATTCCTCAAAGGTTAACGTGTTTGATTTAACACTCGAAGATGTATTAACGGGATAAAGTTTTCCGTTCCATGTGAAAAACATGGTTCGGATATCTTATTATACGCGATAATTTATTACATTAGGTTGCGCATGAGGCAAAACGCCTTTCAAGAAAATATGAAATAAAAAAAAATTCGTCGTAAAAAAAAGATGTCTAAATTGATAAACCAATGAACGAACGATCAACAAAAAGTAAATAAAGGTTTGGTTTTCTTGTTATTTTGTACATTCCACCCCCCCCCCCCCCCACCCTGCAGAACGATAATGACTAAAAATCTTCCTTATTGTCATTATAAGACGCTATTATTTGAATTCTAAGGAATAAATAATTGTTATTATATGATTGATAAACGCGAAATTATATTTGCACTACAATATAAAATGTTATCTCCATACATAGTGTTAGGAAAAACAACAGATGATGAACACGTAATACGTAGAAATATTTGCAAGTAGTAACTCCGATAAGTACTGCTTGCAAGCATTGGTGAGTGAGAATGAGTATTGTTGTCTCTCTCGCACACTGACTCCTCGATTGCAGCGCCTCTCGCGGCGAACTTCAGCAAACGAACCATGTGAACTAACGGAGTTTCCAGACCTGTATGTAAGACCGTGGTGGCACCATCCCTGTTTGACCATATTTTTGTAGCCACTTTGAAATGCACAGATCAGAGATTAGTGGGGAGATGCACAACGCGGCCCTTTCCGGCGTGCCTCGTAAATGGCACTAAATCGCGGCGGCGAGTTCGGGAGTATGATTTCGTGATCATCGCCTCTGTCGAGGTTGCAGATTCCCTTGTAGCCGCGCGAGTCCGTGATCACCGCTCAAGTCCGTATCGCAGTCAGCGTGAACACGAATGGGTAGCTCGGTGGGGGAAAAGTCTCTGCCCCTCGCTCGCTCGACAGGCGAACGGAGCGAGGTTTTCCGTCCGATCGAGCTCGACATATATGTGTGGCCGTACTGCGGATTGGAATATGCATTAAATTAATTTCAAAGTGAAAAACATGTATCGAGATCATTGTTTTCTCTCGGTTGCCCGTTTATGCCGAATATGCGGGTTAAAAAAATTAACGACGAACCGTGTTGAAAAATAAAACGCCGAAACGACCGTGAAAGGTTCAAAAAGAAATCTTGAGCCTTTGCCGCTATCGTTTCGGCATTTATTTTCAACAGTAAACATTATGGAAAACAGTGTATCATAAATGTTTCTCCATCTACAATGAGCGTCATAGCCGAGTTGGTAGCGTGACGGATTACGATGCTGAAGGTCCGGGTTCAAACCCCGGTGAATCAACTTTTTTTTCATTTTATATTCAGAAAATTTCTAACTTACTCTCGCTTTATCTATTCTTGCCTGTCCAGGCATTATTTTTTATATTTAATTCATATATGTTTAACAAAAAAAATGTTGCTACGGGCATCGAAGCCGCGCCGTCCGTACTCAGAGCTCGGACGCAGTGCAGCCAGACCGCGCGTAAAGTTACCCCCTCTCTAGTCTCTTACGCGCCCATCACGCAATCGTAGTAGCGCGTGTCCGTGAGCGAGCGATGCTCGGAAATCTTCGGAAAGAGCCGAGCAAGGCGAAGCGTCCCGACCACGCCTTCGGCTGCTACACCAACGCATGGACGCTAAGCACGTTCATGTGCGGCCAAGCCGAAATGAAGGCTTCGAGGGGAAAAGCAATCTGAGCACGACTCGCGCGTGACGTCACCCAACGTCTCACGCGAGGCTTTTAGATGATTTCAATGCTTATTTAGTTCTTGATTCTCTGCGTTATTAATGTATACAAAAAAATGTATTGCGCACTCTGGTCGCTTATTTTTTTAGTTTATACGTTAATTTAAACATAATAATATATCTAAATTACAACTTATTTATCTTATATAAAATTGTTTACGCTTTACTCGCACCCGTCCTTATGCCAAATAAATTATAATTCATAAAAGTAAACGGAAATATATTTATATTCGTATTATTATATTAATTCTCATACTTTCATCAAGCGATAAAGCATTATCCCCAAAAACAAGCCAATCATCCATCCGGCCGCGAATTGTAAGTACCAGAAAGTGCACATATTCTACAAGCGATGAGATGGTCCCGTTGGTGACGTTCCTGGTTTTCTGATTTCTTATTTTTTTTCCTGGAAATTTCTCCTTTTCCTATGACCTGAGTGAACGGCTGCAGAGATATTCGGAGAAAAGTTAAAGATGAAAAGAAATGAGATTTTCGTAAAAAAAACTTGATATTATTTTTTCCGGAACTTTTTCTTTTTCCTATTGAGTTTGTTTGGGTTTGTTTGGAGTTTGAGTCATACAAACACAGATTTAAACAATCTAGAACATTCACATCTCCGAAATAGAAAGACGTGAGTATCTAATATTGGTAATACCATCTATAGCAAAAAGCCAGATATCGAGGATACAAACTTCGAAAGTTTTGATCTCAGATATCCAAACGAGCGATGGTCCATAATAGCGAACATCAAAGAAGTGGACGAGTTGCTTCATAATTTTCTGCCGATTTTCGCTAACACGTACGAGATTCTTTTAAAGTCTTTAAGAGAGGATATACATTTACAATGATCAAAAAATCAATTTCTTTTCTTTAAGGGATAACACCATTCTAGGAATTTGGAAAAATCGTTTTCTTTTGGCTTCAAAAATACTTTGGGGTCATAAAAACAATATGCAGTTGGTCCTGCAGCGATTTTTTTTAAGGTTGGATAAGTGTGTACAGTAGAACCTTAATTATCCGAACCTCGATCATCCGAACCCTCAATTATCCGAACGATCACTTAGTTTATCCGGAAGCTCAATTATCCGAACGAAAGATACATGGTTGCTCGCTGCCACCGCCGTGAGCAACAATGAGCAACCCAACGCAACTTCGCCTTCTCAAACAGCTGCGAGACTTAGACGCTCAAAAACGCGTTGCAGCCGTTCGTCAATTAAAAATGGACGATTTTATTTTTAAAAAATATGTTAAAAGGCATTCGACTTTTTTCAGGTGTTTAAAACACACACACACACGCACACACACACACACACACACACACACACACACACACACACACACACACACACACACACACACACACACACACACACACACACATAAATATACAGGGTGGGCGGAACATTGACGTCCAAAAATAAAATTTAGGTCCCTTGTATCCTGGGGTATCCGAATAACCCCCATGTATGTCCCGCGACTTTTCATAGTTTTCGAGTTATGAATTTTCGAGAATTTTCGACCTGACCAATTAAAAAAAAATAAAAAAAAACGTAGAAGACTGTCGAGATTTTTTTTGCAACTGAATCTTCATGAGTAGTACTTTTATGCATAAAATAATCAGCTTCGTAACTGTGATGAAAGTTATTAAAATGTTGGTCTAAAGTGAAAAATTTATGTTCGGTAAATTATGACTTAAATTTTCAACTTTAAATTAAACATCTAAACAGGTGACTTCATGGTTCCTAATTAGGCCTCAAGAATGCGCCAGACTCTCAGCTTTCATAATCATTTAAAAAAAAGCAGTACTTGATAGGGCTACTTTGGCTACAATTGACCTTCAAAGACAGCGAGGTGGAAAATTCTTAAAATTAGCCATCTGATTAAAAAAAATTGCCCATTTTATCATTCCTAAGGTTATTTAGTTTGTTAACTAACCAAAAATGACTGCAGGAAAGCTAAGATTTAAACATTTAGAGGTTTATTTTTTTTAGTTCAATTCAAGTTTAATGAATTTTGCGCCATCCGTTCTTGTAACGAGAACGGATCGCGTAAACGAGCTTTTACCTGATCCATGAGAACGGATCGCGCAAAATTCATTAAACTTAAATTAAACTAAAAAAATAAACCTCCAAATGTTTCAATCTTAGCTTTTCCTGCAGTCATTTTTGGTTAGTTAACAAACTAAATAGCCTTAGGAATGATAAAATGGGCAAAATTTTTTTTTAATCCGATGGCTAATTATAAGAATTTTCCACCTCGCTGTCATTGAAGGTCAATTGTAGCCAAAGTAGCCCTATCAAGTACTACTCTTTTTAATGATTATGAAAGCTGACCGTCTGGCGCATTCTTAGGGCCTAATTAGGAACCATGAAGTCACCTGTTTAGATTTTTAATTTAAAGTTGAAAATTTAAGTTATAATTTACCGAACGTAAATTTTTCACTTTAGACCAACATATTCATAACTTTCATCACAGTTACGAAGCTGATTATTTTATGCATAAAAGTACTACTCATTAAGATTCAGTTGCAAAAAAAAATCTCGATAGTCTTCTACTTTTTTTAAAGATTTTTTTTCAATTGGTCAGGTCGAAAATTCTCAAAAATGCAATAAAAAATTCATAATTCGAAAACTATGAAAAGTCGCGCGACATACATGGGGGTTATTCGGATACCCCACGATACAAGGGACTTAAATTTTATTTTTAGACGTCAATGTTCCGGCCACCGTATATATATATATATATATATATATATATATATATATATATATATATATATATATATATATATATATATATATATATATATATATATATATATTGTAACGGTTCGGCTATAGAGGTAAGCCACCGTCACACAAAATACGATAGCGTCTGAACATTCCGGAGACACCTGCGTATTTCTGGCCAGCGTTATGAGCAACCGGCCATGCCGCCGGCGAGGCGTGTCTCTCACGTCAAGAAATCGGAGCGAGCCGCGACGCCTCGCAAGGGGCCCCGCCCACCGCGAGGAACGAGACTTCCGCGGACTCGCGGAAATTACCACCTTCCGCCGAATTGCTCGCCCCCGTACTCCGGGACCATGCCCACAATATCAAGAACATGACCAATTCTCTTCATGACGCCTCTTCACACCGCATGCTCGCCTAATATCCGAGAGAGTGATATCGGGTATACTTTGTCCCTCGAGATGAGTACAATGAGACAATGTCCTCAAACTAACGAAAGCAACCAACCCCACCATCGGAGTGTTCCTCGGCGGAGTGATTTCCCACCTAGATCTCAAACGTCGCGGGAGAAATGGAATTTCTCCTCGCGGCCCTCAGGCTATTTAAGGGCGAGCACGAGCCAGAGCGGCACTCTTCGCAAATTCTTTCATTACTACGTGGAGTCAACAGCATCCGTCATCGCGGAGCTCAGGATGGAGGCCTTGCTGCCGATGCCCTGGCCCTCATCCTAGAACGACCTCAGCTTCGGGTTAGATACACTGTTCTCTTGGGAAGCCCCAGCATTGCGCTGGAAGTCCTACCTCGAGAACAGTGTCGTCGTGGTGATTGCGAGATAGGGAACCTTTATTTAACATCGATCCGTTGTCCTTACGACAATCGGATCATTATTTCCACTCGACCCACACTATCTCCTGAAGTGTACAGCCCGGAAGGTGCCGGACGCACCTTGCTGTACGCCGAGGCCCATTCTCAACCGGCTTCTCCGGTTTTTCGTCCTCCTCGCTTGGCACCGAGGAGGTCAGCCGTCCCTCCTGGACGGCCCCGCTATGTGCACTCGAGGGGATTGAATCCGCCTCGAGCAAGCACATTATTTTACGCGAGATAACTAGCGCGTGAGCTTCACGGGTTGGCAACCGTGAGCTTCGTTGCACTTTGCAACTAGTGCCAACCGATTGTAACGCCACAGTAAACCGATATCCGAAATACAAGGGCTATCGCATTCTGTTACAGAAGCGACCCCGAATCCGGCGTAACGCGTATACGACGACGCTCACGGCTTGTGTGAGCGCGAGCGAGCGAGAGAGAAAGAGTGAGTGATTGAGTCAGCGCCTCTAACTATCGTGTGCGGCCTCACCATGTCATTTCCATCGTAGTCGCTCCAACCACGGTCGCGCTTCTCGCGACCTACTCCACATCCCGGTAAACGTCGATACCTCAATTACATAACCTCAAATCACGGAATTAACAAAACTAACAAACATTTATGTTTTTACCCTACCTTGTAAACGAAAATCCGAAACATCAAATGCCGATGATGACGGATTCTGACAGGTGTCCCTGAGACCCTCAAAACCACTGAGGCATCTCCTAAAAAACCCTTCAAAATCCCAATCATCAATTCCGGCACACATCGCGTACATCGTCCTTCAGGAGGCTACGGGAAACCCACATTAAAATCCTACGGCAGAATATTCGCCGTGCTACGTCGTTTTCCTCAGTAGACGAGGAAACACGAATAAAAGCATTCGCGGTAAAACGCGAAACGTTTCATTGGCGCCCAACGTGGGGCCCGAAAGCCTTAGGTAATATCCTGATAATGTACAAAATTACCAGAAATATCAAATACACGCTTTCGTAATTATTAAGAATAATTAGATAGGCGCTGCAATCACCACTAGATCGTATAGCCAGCTCACGCTGAGTAAAAACACCAATTTCAGGTCATACATAATAAAATAGAACGAAAGGGGAAAAAGAAAACGAGCACTCGCACACCGTGCATGCTCGTTCTCTCTCGTGCGAGCCGAAAAATAATCTCAAGCTTAAACGTCGACCTTTCGTCTAGGCAAATCACATAAATAACGAGGAACGAGCATACGCACACTGTGCATGCTCGCTCTCTCTCTCAAGAGTCGCCAATATTCCTCGTGGCCAAAATCAAATATTTCGTCTGTCTCGCTCTCTCCAAGCAAAAGAAATACCGAGTGCGAGTAGGCCACGCTTCGGCAATGCCGCCGTGCTCCCGAGCAGCGAGCGAGAGCGAAAGAAAATTTTTTTTTGCCTCTCGCCCGTGAGGGATTAGCGACGCTCGCGCGCGACTCGAAATCTCGTGCAAAAACGCCAGAGAGAGAGAAGTGACTCGAGTATCGCAACCCTCGGCAAGGTCGGGAGAGAGACAGAAGCGAAAACAAAACAGAACCCGCTAGGCCGAGAGAGAAGACTTCCCTCGAAGGCCAACGGGCGACGTGAGCCAAGAAATTCGCCACGAAATAGAAATATTACGTGTGCCGAAATTAATATAGGACATATCTCTCGGTGCGCGAGGAATACCTCTCCCCTATACGCACCGAGGCGTAGCGAGCACTATGAGCGAGGCCCGGAAGGGGAATCCTCCTCAGGAGGGGCGGCCACTCAACCTCCCGCCCCGAGCCGCTACAGACTCGGCCCTCGCGCCCGGCCTCCCCGCCGAAACCGACTCCCTCGTGGTGAATCCAAGGAGTGAGCCGCGGGGAAGTGAGAGGGGGGTCCGTCGCAGGGACGACGCGAGCGGGAAAATGATGAGGGGTCTTCCCGCGTGGAACCCCAATAATCCTGACCCGCATAATTTAGACGATAGCGCTCGTTCTCTTCCCGAGGAGGAGTTGCTATCAATGTCAACTATTAAAGAGATCATGGCGAATTTACAGCGGCGCGTTGATGAGGATGCAAAGGCGCTAACCGCGACTCTCATCTCCATTAACGACAACTTCGCGAAAAAATTAGAATCCCTCGAAGACGCGGTAAATGTTCAAGTCAGGAGTCTACTGCAGAGGCCACCTGATGCGAACTCCACTATGGAACCATGGGGTAATGAACCCCTGTCGTCGACGCGCCATTGCGCACCTGCCCCCGGAGGACACGATGCCCCGCAAGGGGAATCACATCACATCCCCGAGGGGAAACGGCTAAATCTAGGCAACTTGGGTCTACCGGAAGCGTATACTCAAGAAATCCTGCACCGACATGGGAATCCCATCAAGGACAACCCCACACCACACCAACCATCACCACCAGGAGCTCCGTGTCAAGAAACTCACCCCTGCAACAGTGGGGGAGTTATGAAAATCATCGCCCCCACCTTCGGAGGGCATGATCACGAGCTTCCCTGGCAATTCCTAATCGACGTACGCGAATACCATCGCGTATTCGGGATGCGTTATGACTACAAAATCATACTGTCGCAATGCTTCTCGGATCTTGCCCTCCAGTGGTGGAAGATCACGAGAAACGACATCCACTCGTGGGAATCGTTTGAACGAATGTTCGTCGAACGATTCTGGAGCGAGGATCGGCAGTACAGGGCCAAGAATAAACTAGAATACGGGTGGTTCGACCCCCTTAAGAAGGAATCCCGCTTCGGGTATGCGCTCTCCTTGATCGGGCTGGCGAAAGATCTTCAGCCGCCCCTCTCTGACAAGGAAATCATTCACAAACTAAGACGACACTTCCCTGAGGAAGTGCGAATGATTGTCAGAGCCAAATGCATAGATTCCATACCTAATCTCCTCGATCTCCTGTCATCCCTCGATGAGGAAGGACCAGGAAATAAAGAGAGAGAAGGGTCGGCCCGTCCACCTCGACCACCTTACGCGGGTTTTTCCAAAGAACCCCCGCGCCATGAATCCCAGCTGGGAAACAACAAACTGCCTCGATTCGGGTACCCACGAGGCCCGCCCGATAAAGGGAAACTTCCGGACAATACACGTGACAATCGCAAGGTGATGCGAAGCCTAGAGATCGATGAGGCCCCTGAGGAGACAATCTCCGATCAATCGGACCCTCCGGACCAGGGAAACGACCAGACGTCACCTCCTCCCACTTCGCAATGAAGGAGGTGACGCTGGGCGTGGGTACAGACGTTAGGGGCGACCTCTTGGCAGAGGATACGGAGGATCGAAGATGGGCCAGAGAATGCCCCAAGGTCGCGATCCTGATCGCCGGAATCCCGGTGCAGGCCCTCGTGGACACGGGTAGCCAAGCAACGGCTATCGCATCGGACCTTTTTAATAACCATCATGCGCTTCAATCCTGCCCTCTGCTCCCACTTACAAGAACCACCGTCACCGGAGCGACGCGAGGACGTCCGACTCCGGTAACCCAACAAATATTCGCCGAAATAGAGATCCTCTCGATAAAGGTACGCCACACCTTGCTCATTGTCCCCAATCTCACGAGTCCGTGTATCCTAGGAATTGACTTCCTCATCAGGACACGCTCGGTGATCGATTTGGGGCAATATAATTTGACGCTCAACAGCAGCGAGGAGGATGGGCACGGCCATTCAATAGCAATGCAATCCACCAACCTAGCTACGCACCTACCCGATCGCGGATCCATCCTCACCACCGAGGAAATCACGGACCGTGAAATCGACCTGAAGGTATCGGAAACGACCGGCCTCGGTACTAACGAAAAGGAAGACCTTAGGCTCCTTCTCGCAAAATACAGGCGGGTCTTTGATAAAAGACCAGGTTTGCTCCTGACCTACGAACACGTGCTCAGAGTGAAGGAGCATGAACCGTTCAAAGCCATGAGCTATCCCGTACCCCTCGCCTACCGCAAAGCCGTAGACGAGGAAACACGGCTACTCATGGACCAAAAAATTATCCAGCGCTCAAGAAGTCCCTACAGTAGCCCTCTCCTAATATCCCGGAAAAAGGATGGAGGGGTCAGGCTGTGCCTGGACGCGAGGCGGATCAACCAGATCCTGGAACCGGATCCCGAGCGCATGGAGACCGCGGAAGAACTATTTCAGGAATGCCGCCGAGTCTCATTTTTGACGACCCTAGACATGCGTGCCAGTTTCTGGCAGGTTCCTCTACATCCCGACTCCAGAAAATACACCGCCTTCTCCCACCGCGGAAAAGGATATGAATTCCGCGTGACGCCCTTTGGTCTCGCCACCAGCACGGCTAGTCTGGTGAGAGGACTGGAAAAGGTCCTTCAGGGGCTGCACGATGTGACCAACTTCGTAGACGACATACTTTGCACCTCCGAGACATTTAAGGAACACCTCGAATGCCTCGAGGAGCTCTTCCAACGATTCTTGGAACATGGACTAACCCTCAGCCTCGAAAAATCCTATTTCTGCAAGCAGGAAACGAAATTTCTGGGGCACATCCTGTCCAGAGACGGGATAAGACCGGACCCGGACAAGGTCGAAGCCATACGAGCCTTCCCTGCTCCGAGAAATCTCAAACAACTCAGGGGTTTCCTTGGGCTTATCAACTACTATAGTAAATTCACCAAGGAACACAGCGAAGCAACGGCGCCCCTCCTCCACCTGCTACGTAAAGGGGTAAAATGGCAATGGGGGGAGAAGGAGGATAATGCCCTAGCAAATATCAAGACAAAATTTTGTGCGAGCGTAATACTGGCGTACCCCTTAAAAAACCGTCCGTTCTACCTACAGACGGACGCCAGTGACCTTGCGCTCGGAGCCGTACTTTACCAAAAATCTGACAATGAGGAAAACATGGTCCTACACTTCGCAAGCCGCACCCTAAAGGGAGCAGAAATACGCTACACCGTCACGGAGCGCGAACTGCTGGCAATCGTGTGGGCTCTCACCAAATTCCGGACGTACCTCCTGGGGTCCCCGGTGATAGTCGTGACGGACCACGTAGCCCTAACCTTTCTCAAAGAATGCACATCCTTTGGGGACGGCGACGCACGGCAACCAGGCCGGACATCAAACGCCCTGCCGACGACCCCGCCATCGAGGAGGCGTGCACTCGAAAGAGTGCACGGGGTCGTCTCTCCACCGGGAATAGGCGTTAAGGTCGTCGCCCCCTCAAGAAGGGTACACCGACCTTGGAGGGGCCATGTAACGGTTCGGCTATAGAGGTAAGCCACCGTCACACAAAATACGATAGCGTCTGAACATTCCGGAGACACCTGCGTATTTCTGGCCAGCGTTATGAGCAACCGGCCATGCCGCCGGCGAGGCGTGTCTCTCACGTCAAGAAATCGGAGCGAGCCGCGACGCCTCGCAAGGGGCCCCGCCCACCGCGAGGAACGAGACTTCCGCGGACTCGCGGAAATTACCACCTTCCGCCGAATTGCTCGCCCCCGTACTCCGGGACCATGCCCACAATATCAAGAACATGACCAATTCTCTTCATGACGCCTCTTCACACCGCATGCTCGCCTAATATCCGAGAGAGTGATATCGGGTATACTTTGTCCCTCGAGATGAGTACAATGAGACAATGTCCTCAAACTAACGAAAGCAACCAACCCCACCATCGGAGTGTTCCTCGGCGGAGTGATTTCCCACCTAGATCTCAAACGTCGCGGGAGAAATGGAATTTCTCCTCGCGGCCCTCAGGCTATTTAAGGGCGAGCACGAGCCAGAGCGGCACTCTTCGCAAATTCTTTCATTACTACGTGGAGTCAACAGCATCCGTCATCGCGGAGCTCAGGATGGAGGCCTTGCTGCCGATGCCCTGGCCCTCATCCTAGAACGACCTCAGCTTCGGGTTAGATACACTGTTCTCTTGGGAAGCCCCAGCATTGCGCTGGAAGTCCTACCTCGAGAACAGTGTCGTCGTGGTGATTGCGAGATAGGGAACCTTTATTTAACATCGATCCGTTGTCCTTACGACAATCGGATCATTATTTCCACTCGACCCACACTATCTCCTGAAGTGTACAGCCCGGAAGGTGCCGGACGCACCTTGCTGTACGCCGAGGCCCATTCTCAACCGGCTTCTCCGGTTTTTCGTCCTCCTCGCTTGGCACCGAGGAGGTCAGTCGTCCCTCCTGGACGGCCCCGCTATGTGCACTCGAGGGGATTGAATCCGCCTCGAGCAAGCACATTATTTTACGCGAGATAACTAGCGCGTGAGCTTCACGGGTTGGCAACCGTGAGCTTCGTTGCACTTTGCAACTAGTGCCAACCGATTGTAACGCCACAGTAAACCGATATCCGAAATACAAGGGCTATCGCATTCTGTTACAGAAGCGACCCCGAATCCGGCGTAACGCGTATACGACGACGCTCACGGCTTGTGTGAGCGCGAGCGAGCGAGAGAGAAAGAGTGAGTGATTGAGTCAGCGCCTCTAACTATCGTGTGCGGCCTCACCATGTCATTTCCATCGTAGTCGCTCCAACCACGGTCGCGCTTCTCGCGACCTACTCCACATCCCGGTAAACGTCGATACCTCAATTACATAACCTCAAATCACGGAATTAACAAAACTAACAAACATTTATGTTTTTACCCTACCTTGTAAACGAAAATCCGAAACATCAAATGCCGATGATGACGGATTCTGACAGGTGTCCCTGAGACCCTCAAAACCACTGAGGCATCTCCTAAAAAACCCTTCAAAATCCCAATCATCAATTCCGGCACACATCGCGTACATCGTCCTTCAGGAGGCTACGGGAAACCCACATTAAAATCCTACGGCAGAATATTCGCCGTGCTACGTCGTTTTCCTCAGTAGACGAGGAAACACGAATAAAAGCATTCGCGGTAAAACGCGAAACGTTTCAATATATATATATATATATATTTCAACGTTAATATGTATGTCAAATTTTAATATATATTTATGTTTTTTTTTTATGTAAAAAGGTGTTGTTGATGATCTCGTCCCAAAAAACCCACGTTTCGATTATCCGAACTTTTGATTGTCCGAACTAGTCTCGGTCCCAATTGGTTCGGATAATCGAGGTTCTACTGTATACGTAAGGCAGGTTTGCAGTCACAAGAGCCTCGCGGTTGAGATATGAGCGTGCGGGCTCTGAGTGTAGACGACGCGGGTTCGATCCCCGGTAGCAATGTCTTGTTTTTTTTATTAAGCATATACGAATTAAATATCATAAATAATGCCTGAACAGGCGAGAATAGCTAAAGCGAGAGTAAGTTCGAAATTTTCTGAATATAAAATGAAGAAAAAAAGTTGACTCACCGAGGATTGAACTCGAATCTTCAGCATCGTAATCCGTCACGCTACCAACTCAGCTACGACGCTCATTGCAGATAGAGAAACATTTATGATACACCCTTTTCCATAATGTTTACTGTTGAAAAAAATGCCGAAACGATCGCGGCAAAGGCTCAAGATTTCTTATTGAACCTTTCACGGTCGTTTCGGCGTTTTATTTTTCAACGCGGTTCGTCGTAAATTTTTTTAACCCGCATTTTCCGCATAAACGGGCAACCGAGAGAAAACAATGATCTCGATACATATTTTTCACTTTGAAATTCATTTAATGCATATTCCAAACCGCAGTACGGCCACACATATATGTCGAGCTCGATCGGACGGAAAACCTCGCTCCGTTCGCCTGTCGAGCGAGCGAGGGGCAGAGACTTCTCCCTCACCGAGCTACCCATTCGTGTTCACGCTGACTGCGATACCGACTTGAGCGGTGATCACGGACTCGCGCGGCTACAAGGGAATCTGCAACCTCGACAGAGGCGATGATCACGAAATCATACTCCCGAACTCGCCGCCGCGATTTAGCGCCATTTATGAGGCACGGCGAAAAGGGCCGCGTTCTGCATCTCCCCACTAATCTCTGCCGAAAAGGGCCGCGTTGTGCATCTCCCCACTAATCTCTGCACAGATCGGCCTCCTCCCACTCTAGCCGCCAAGAAGACTAGAGGTAAGGAGTACGAACGCAGTGTTGAAGAAACGTCCATGGAAATCCAGATGAGAAGGGTGGCGCTGCTCTCCACCGAACCGAATTGAAATCAGGAACGAACCAGTGCCGTACAATATGCAGAAAGCACCCCTTGCTACTTCATATGCAGCGATAATTTGATCAAATTAATTTAAAAACAGTGCCGTACGATATGCAAGAAGCACCCTTTTCTTCTTCATATGGAACGGTAATTGGATCAAATTAATTGTGAAACCAGTTGGTGCAGGAAATTTCTTTATATTAGATAGATAGAAGTCTTATATAGATAATATAGATTGTTTTGGAGAATAATAACGAAATGTGGAAATTTAGTCAATATGTTTCTTTTCATTGCAGAAGCAGCAACAAACAAAATTTATTTATAGACCCCAGAAAATTCATGAGAATTTTGAATCCAGACAAAACTTTTACAAATGACCAGACATCATGATACGTGGTACAGATAAAGAATAATAATGAAATAAAGAAATTAAGTCAATGTTTTTTTTTTCGCTGAGGAAGCAGTAACAAACAAAATTCATTTATAGACATAAGAAAATTCATAAGAATTTTGAATCTAGACAAAACTTCTAAAATTATCACTCATTATGATATCATATTCACACATTATAATATGCTGTACAGATAAATAATAATAACGCAATACAGAAATGAAGTCAATATATTTTTGTTTTCATTGCGAAAGCACTAACAAACAAAATTCATTTATAAACACAAGAAAATTCATAAGGATTTTGAATCAAGACAAAACTTTTACAAATTATCACACATCACATTCACATGTTATGATACACTGTACAGATAAATCGATCTCACAGATTTGATTTTTTCCGCTAGATCGCGCTAGAAAGGATCCTCCCATGACATGATAATAGTTTATGACTCTGACAAAATTCATAATAATTTTGAATCTAGACAAAACCTCTACAAATTATCACACATTATGATACGCTGTACAGACAAAGAATAACAACTAAATACAGAAATTAAGTCAATATGTTTTTTTTCTTTGCGGAAGCAGTAACAAACAAAATTTATTTCTAGATACAAGAAAATTCATGAGAATTTTGAATTCAGATAAAGCTTTTACAAATGATCACACGTCATATTCACATATTATATACGTTGTAGAGATAAATAATAATAACGAAATACAGAAATTAAGTCAATATGGTTTTTTTGTTGTGGAAGTAGTAACTAACAAAATACATTTATAGACACAAGAAAAATTTATAAGAATTTTCAATCACGACTGAGGTTTTGTAAATTATCACACATCATATTCCCACCGATGATACGCTGTACAGATAGAGAATAATAACGAAGTACAGAAATTAAGACAATATATTTTTTTTCATTGCGGAACCAGTAACTAAGAAAATACATTTATAGACACAAGAAAATTGATACGAATTTTGAATCACATCATATTCACACTGATGATACGCTGTACAGATAGAGAATAATAACGAAATAAAGAAATTAAGACAATATTTTTCCTTCGTTGTGGATGCAGTGACAGAATTTATTTATAAACACAAGACCATTCATAAGAATTTTTTAATCCAGATAAAAGTTTTACAAATTATCACACATCATATTCCCATATTATGATACTATACGTTGCACAGATAAAAAATAATAACGAAATACCGAAATTCAGTCGATATGTTTTCTTATCGTTGCGGAAGCAGTAACAAACAAAATTTATTTATAGACATCAGACAATACATAACACTCCTTCGATAGTTTTCGCCGCAGATCACGATAAATATATTTTACACCGAGACACAATTATTTTTTATTAAACGCGAAATTCGTTAGTCCGCACGGTCCGCACACGCTTTATTCCAACATGGATGACAAGCAGGAATCATGGTTGCCGGGTGGCGTCGGTTGCGTTCTTGTAGCTCCATTAACTTGGCCGCCGACTATGGATATATCGAACTCTTTTTGACGCCAATCGATTGTTAGTCGTTTGTTAGTGTTTGTTAGATAAAACCCAGCGTTTGTTAGACTTTATTTATTGAATAAATCGAAAAACAAATTTTTGCCAAAGTTAGCCCCAGAAAATGGTTTTCTAGTGATTTCGAAGTTTTCTGCGTAACCAATCGATTGTTAGTCGTTTGTTAGTGATTGTTAGTCACTTTATATCGTTTGTTAGATCTCAATTATTGTTATATTAATGAAAAACTTTTCGGCCCTAGAGCGCTGCAAGCCACTAAAGATGGCAGCATCGTCGCAACAGCTGCTTCCGGCTTTGCACATGTAACTCGTCAATTTCAGCAAAACGTTGATTGTTGTCATTCTATTACATTGTCAGACGATCGCTAGTGATTGTTAGTTAATTTTCATCGTTTGTTAGAGCTCCATTTTTATTTAATCGCTGAAAAACTTTTCGGCGTTAGAGCGCGCTGCATGTCGCGAAGGATCGCAGCATGGCCGCGACAGCTGCTTCCGGCTTTGCACGTGTGACTCGTCAATTTCAGCAACACGTTGATTCTTGACATTCTATTAGATTGTTAGACGAATGCTAGTGATTGTTAGTTAATTTTCATCGTTTGTTAGAGCTCCATTTTTATTTAATCGCTGAAAAACTTTTCGGCGCTAGAGCGCGCTGCATGTCGCGAAGGTTGGCAGCATCGCCGCGACAGATGCTTCCGGCTTTGCACGTGTAACTCGTCAATTTCAGGAAAACGTTGATTCTTGTCATTCTATTCGATTGTTAGGCGATCGATAGTGATTGTTAGTTAATTTTCATCGTTTGTTAGAGCTCCATTTTTATTTAATCGCTGAAAAACTTTTCGGCGCTAGAGCGCGCTGCATGTCGCGAAGGTTGGCAGCATCGCCGCGACAGATGCTTCCGGCTTTGCACGTGTAACTCGTCAATTTCAGGAAAACGTTGATTCTTGTCATTCTATTCGATTGTTAGGCGATCGATAGTGATTGTTAGTTAATTTTCATCGTTTGTTAGAGCTCCATTTTTATTTAATCGCTGAAAAACTTTTCGGCGCTAGAGCGCGCTGCATGTCGCGAAGGTTGGCAGCATCGCCGCGACAGATGCTTCCGGCTTTGTCCGTGTAACTCGTCAATTTCAGGAAAACGTTGATTCTTGTCATTCTATTCGATTGTTAGGCGAGCGATAGTGATTGTTAGTTAATTTTCATCGTTTGTTAGAGCTCCATTTTTATTTAATCGCTGAAAAACTTTTCGGCGCTAGAGCGCGCTGCATGTCGCGAAGGTTGGCAGCATCGCCGCGACAGATGCTTCCGGCTTTGTACGTGTAACTCGTCAATTTCAGGAAAACGTTGATTCTTGTCATTCTATTCGATTGTTAGGCGATCGATAGTGATTGTTACTTAATTTTCATCGTTTGTTAGAGCTCCATTTTTATTAAATCGCTGAAAAACTTTTCGGCGCTAGAGCGCGCTGCATGTCGCGAAGGTCGGCAGCATCGCCGCGACAGATGCTTCCGGCTTTGTACGTGTAACTCGTCAATTTCAGGAAAACGTTGATTCTTGTCATTCTATTCGATTGTTAGGCGATCGATAGTGATTGTTAGTTAATTTTCATCGTTTGTTGGAGCTCCATTTTTATTAAATCGCTGAAAAACTTTTCGGCGCTAGAGCGCGCTGCATGTCGCGAAGGTTCGCAGCATCGTCGCGACAGCTGCTTCCGGCTTTGCACATGTAACTCGTCAATTTCAGCAAAACGTTGATTTTTGCCATTCTATTGGATTGTTAGACGATCGCTAGTGATTGTTAGTTAATTTTCATCGTTTGTTAGAGCTCCATTTTTATTTAATCGATGAAAAACTTTTCGGCGCTAGAGCGCGCTGCATGTCGCGAAGGTTGGCAGCATCGCCGCGACAGATGGTTCCGGCTTTGCACGTGTAACTCGTCAATTTCAGGAAAACGTTGATTCTTGTCATTCTATTCGATTGTTAGGCGATCGATAGTGATTGTTAGTTAATTTTCATCGTTTGTTAGAGCTCCATTTTTATTTAATCGCTGAAAAACTTTTCGGCGCTAGAGCGCGCTGCATGTCGCGAAGGTTGGCAGCATCGCCGCGACAGATGATTCCGGCTTTGCACGTGTAACTCGTCAATTTCAGGAAAACGTTGATTCTTGTCATTCTATTCGATTGTTAGGCGATCGATAGTGATTGTTAGTTAATTTTCATCGTTTGTTAGAGCTCCATTTTTATTAAATCGCTGAAAAACTTTTCGGCGCTAGAGCGCGCTGCATGTCGCGAAGGTTGGCAGCATCGCCGCGACAGATGCTTCCGGCTTTGTACGTGTAACTCGTCAATTTCAGGAAAACGTTGATTCTTGTCATTCTATTCGATTGTTAGGCGATCGATAGTGATTGTTAGTTAATTTTCATCGTTTGTTAGAGCTCCATTTTTATTAAATCGCTGAAAAACTTTTCGGCGCTAGAGCGCGCTGCATGTCGCGAACGTTCGCAGCATCGTCGCGACAGCTGCTTCCGGCTTTGCACATGTAACTCGTCAATTTCAGCAAAACGTTGATTTTTGCCATTCTATTCGATTGTTAGGCGATCGATAGTGATTGTTAGTTAATTTTCATCGTTTGTTAGAGCTCCATTTTTATTTAATCGCTGAAAAACTTTTCGGCGCTAGAGCGCGCTGCATGTCGCGAAGGTTGGCAGCATCGCCGCGACAGATGCTTCCGGCTTTGTACGTGTAACTCGTCAATTTCAGGAAAACGTTGATTCTTGTCATTCTATTCGATTGTTAGGCGATCGATAGTGATTGTTAGTTAATTTTCATCGTTTGTTAGAGCTTCATTTTTATTAAATCGCTGAAAAACTTTTCGGCGCTAGAGCGCGCTGCATGTCGCGAACGTTCGCAGCATCGTCGCGACAGCTGCTTCCGGCTTTGCAGATGTAACTCGTCAATTTCAGCAAAACGTTGATTTTTGCCATTCTAATCGATTGTTAGGCGATCGATAGTGATTGTTAGTTAATTTTCATCGTTTGTTAGAGCTCCATTTTTATTAAATCGCTGAAAAACTTTTCGGCGCTAGAGCGCGCTGCATGTCGCGAAGGTTGGCAGATTGCCGCGACAGATGCTTCCGGCTTTGCACGTGTAACTCGTCAATTTCAGGAAAACGTTGATTCTTGTCATTCTATTCGATTGTTAGGCGATCGATAGTGATTGTTAGTTAATTTTCATCGTTTGTTAGAGCTCCATTTTTATTAAATCGCTGAAACACTTTTCGGCGCTAGAGCGCGCTGCATGTCGCGAAGGTTGGCAGCATTGCCGCGACAGATGCTTCCGGCTTTGCACGTGTAACTCGTCAATTTCAGGAAAACGTTGATTCTTGTCATTCTATTGGATTGTTAGACGATCGCTAGTGATTGTTAGTTAATTTTCATCGTTTGTTAGAGCTCCATTTTTATTTAATCGATGAAAAACTTTTCGGCGCTAGAGCGCGCTGCATGTCGCGAAGGTTGGCAGCATCGCCGCGACAGATGCTTCCGGCTTTGTACGTGTAACTCGTCAATTTCAGGAAAACGTTGATTCTTGTCATTCTATTGGATTGTTAGACGATCGCTAGTGATTGTTAGTTAATTTTCATCGTTTGTTAGAGCTCCATTTTTATTTAATCGATGAAAAACTTTTCGGCGCTAGAGCGCGCTGCATGTCGCGAAGGTTGGCAGCATTGCCGCGACAGATGCTTCCGGCTTTGAACGTGTAACTCGTCAATTTCAGGAAAACGTTGATTCTTGTCATTCTATTCGATTGTTAGGCGATCGATAGTGATTGTTAGTTAATTTTCATCGTTTGTTAGAGCTCCATTTTTATTAAATCGCTGAAAAACTTTTCGGCGCTAGAGCGCGCTGCATGTCGCGAAGGTTGGCAGCATCGCCGCGACAGATGCTTCCGGCTTTGTACGTGTAACTCGTCAATTTCAGGAAAACGTTGATTCTTGTCATTCTATTCGATTGTTAGGCGATCGATAGTGATTGTTAGTTAATTTTCATCGTTTGTTAGAGCTTTATTTTTATTAAATCGCTGAAAAACTTTTCGGCGCTAGAGCGCGCTGCATGTCGCGAAGGTTCGCAGCATCGTCGGGATAGCTGCTTCCGGCTTTGCACATGTAACTCGTCAATTTCAGCAAAACGTTGATTTTTGCCATTCTATTGGATTGTTAGATGATCGCTAGTGATTGTTAGTTAATTTTCATCGTTTGTTAGAGCTCCATTTTTATTTAATCGATGAAAAACTTTTCATCGCTAGAGCGCGCTGCATGTCGCGAAGGTTGGCAGCATCGCCGCGACAGATGCTTCCGGCTTTGCACGTGTAACTCGTCAATTTCAGGAAAACGTTGATTCTTGTCATTCTATTCGATTGTTAGGCGATCGATAGTGATTGTTAGTTAATTTTCATCGTTTGTTAGAGCTCCATTTTTATTAAATCGCTGAAAAACTTTTCGGCGCTAGAGCGCGCTGCATGTCGCGAAGGTTGGCAGCATCGCCGCGACAGTGCTTCCGGCTTTGTACGTGTAACTCGTCAATTTCAGGAAAACGTTGATTCTTGTCATTCTATTCGATTGTTAGGCGATCGATAGTGATTGTTAGTTAATTTTCATCGTTTGTTAGAGCTCCATTTTTATTTAATCGCTGAAAAACTTTTCGGCGCTAGAGCGCGCTGCATGTCGCGAAGGTTGGCAGCATCGCCGCGACAGATGCTTTCGGCTTTGTACGTGTAACTCGTCAATTTCAGGAAAACGTTGATTCTTGTCATTCTATTCGATTGTTAGGCGATCGATAGTGATTGTTAGTTAATTTTCATCGTTTGTTAGAGCTCCATTTTTATTAAATCGCTGAAAAACTTTTCGGCGCTAGAGCGCGCTGCATGTCGCGAAGGTTGGCAGCATTGCCGCGACAGATGCTTCCGGCTTTGCACGTGTAACTCGTCAATTTCAGGAAAACGTTGATTCTTGTCATTCTATTCGATTGTTAGGCGATCGATAGTGATTGTTAGTTAATTTTCATCGTTTGTTAGAGCTCCATTTTTATTAAATCGCTGAAAAACTTTTCGGCGCTAGAGCGCGCTGCATGTCGCGAAGGTTCGCAGCTTCGTCGCGACAGCTGCTTCCGGCTTTGCACATGTAACTCGTCAATTTCAGCAAAACGTTGATTTTTGCCATTCTATTGGATTGTTAGACGATCGCTAGTGATTGTTAGTTAATTTTCATCGTTTGTTAGAGCTCCATTTTTATTTAATCGATGAAAAACTTTTCGGCGCTAGAGCGCGCTGCATGTCGCGAAGGCTGGCAGCATCGCCGCGACAGATGCTTCCGGCTTTGCACGTGTAACTCGTCAATTTCAGGAAAACGTTGATTCTTGTCATTCTATTCGATTGTTAGGCGATCGATAGTGATTGTTAGTTAATTTTCATCGTTTGTTAGAGCTCCATTTTTATTAAATCGCTGAACAACTTTTCGGCGCTAGAGCGCGCTGCATGTCGCGAAGGTTGGCAGCATCGCCGCGACAGATGCTTCCGGCTTTGTACGTGTAACTCGTCAATTTCAGGAAAACGTTGATTCTTGTCATTCTATTCGATTGTTAGGCGATCGATAGTGATTGTTAGTTAATTTTCATCGTTTGTTAGAGCTCCATTTTTATTAAATCGCTGAAAAACTTTTCGGCGCTAGAGCGCGCTGCATGTCGCGAAGGTTGGCAGCATCGTCGCGACAGCTGCTTACGGCTTTCCCCATGAACTCGTCAATTTCAGCAAAACATTTATTCTCATTCTATACGATTGATTGTCGAACAATCACTAACGATTGCTAGTCACTTTTCATCGTTTGTTAGATCTCAATTTCTATGTAATCAATGAAAAACTTGGCGGTACTATTTTCTAAATTTTCATGAAAAATATTAATCTTTGGTGTTTTCCAGGACAATGCTGAAACTTTGTGCAGTGGGTGACTGAGAATCAGGACACTGCGACGAAATCAGGAAATGCGTTGCGTGGAGTGCGACGATTTGCACTATTCCAGGTGTCCAGGTAATTCAGTAAACAAAAGTCGATAGTTATGCCTACATTTCTTCTTTTATTAAGCATTATGTTGGAGTAGAGTTGCCCGCCTGACTTCTCCCATACATGCCCACTTCGTAGTAGCTTCGCGTGTCGGGTTATACACTACGTTACGGTTATACACTGCTTCAAGCTAGAGTATTTTTCTTTCTCTTTTCTCACTCGCCAATTTTTCCCCAACCGCACGATAGTTTTATTTCCCACCCGATACATAAGTTTGCCTTTTATCTATATCGTCTCGTTTCATCGTAGCGCTGTACGTAGCTCGGTAACGTATAACCACGTATATACCTTCCGCGATACTTCAGTCACGATAGAAAAAAAAATTGTTCTCTGCTACATTATCTTTTCACAATATGCCGATAATCGTTGCTACTCAGACGAAAAATATTGGCCAGTGGCTTGGCTGGGACCTACCAAATAGTCGTTACGACACCTATGGATTTGCTGAAAATTTAGATGCGAGAGACTAGACACGTGGTCGCCATGGTAAAGTCTGATACAGGACTTTAAGGTGTGACAACCGAAGAGTTCTAAAAGTCGAAATTTATTGAATTAAAATCTTTGTTGTGACATCATTTGTGACGCTTCGTAAAAACGAATTACTTCCCCTTTGAGATTTTCTTCCCTCTTGTAGCTAAAGTAAATTTTCCTTTTTTTTCAGAGCTGGCCAAACACTGCCTAAGGTGTCAGCCTGATTGCTGACGAAAGACTTGTTGAAAAAAAGGACTTTTAGGACTTTGTCAGGGCACGGACGCAACCGCCCTCAGAAACGTTACCTTTTCCGTCATATATTTCCTACTTTTCGCGAAATGAAATGGTCTCGGACCTGAATGCGAGGATGGCTCTTGTAAGTTTGTATTGTTCACAATCGTGAGATTTTCATTTTTTGCACCATTCAATTCGATAATTGAATAACTCGAATGTCACTTTTTTGCAGCCCTATTTTGGTGTTCGTTCCTAGTCAATTGTTGTGCTGGTTCGACCGCACCTCTCATGATGAATCCTTCCGACGTCATCAACTCTCCACTCCAATGGCGGTGCCTGTCGTATGATCGTCATCGCGCCACCCTTCGGAATTGCTCAGACCGTCTATTATCTCGGAGTCGCCGAGTATCTGCTCGGTGTCAAGTAAAACAAACAATCGCAAGAAACGACATCTCGCATTTCCTTACCAAATCTCAACCGAAATAAGAATATATTGACAAAAATATCCGTAAGTATCGCCATTACGAAAGAGTTTGTTTGGGTTGAGACGTCAATTGAATGCGTCAATTGAATGAGACGTCAATTGAATGCGCTTAGAAATTGTTTGCCCTGGCCAAAACAAAAAAAATGTGCTGCGAAACGGCGGCCTGATGAGATTTCGTCGTCACAGAAGGATAAAAAAGAAAACAAATACGTGTTGAAAGTATTTTAGCGTCGAACGCTATGAATATACTTTCCGTTTGTGGTTCCGATTGTCGCGCAAGCGTTTTTTTGTGCGCCTTTGTCCGTCGTTTGTCTCGTGTCATTTGACAATTTTTCATTGGTATTCATCGTTTCGATTAACCCTCGATTGGTTGGCACGGAAAAATTATGAAGAGATTAAATAAACGTGTATCGTCCAAAATTGTAAAATCTACGCCACTGAAAATGCAAGGCAAAATAAAATAAGATGTTAGAAGTTAAAATTCCGGAACCGACCATTTTATTTGATTTTATTGCATTGTTCCCTCTGAGCGTTCCATTCAGCGAACGATTGAACGAACCGCTCGTATGATTTCAAAATGTATTTCGCGTAGCACAAGAGTGAAGCCTCAAGATACGACATGATTAACCACTCTTAGCCAAATTCAATTCACGCATTTTTTCATGTTATTATGATAACATATTTTACTATGATAGCATGCGTTGATATATCTGTTAAACAGAGACATTAGACACACATACTGTATTATTAATAATCAGCAAGCGTGACTTGAAATTGCTCAATGGAAACCACGTGAAGGTGGTGGTTATCTTCCATCAGGAGTGGGGAGGATCAAGGAGCGGGGGGGTGGGAAGGGGGAGTCTATGGCATTTTGTGAAAATGTTAATGCAAATAAATACCGAATTCCATTAGCATTATCCTTTAAAAAGAAACAAAAATCTCATTCGCAGAATTTGCATGAATGATAACTTTGGCCAAATAATACGAAGAAAAAATAAAATACAAATCAAACAGCTTGTAATTGTAAACAAAATGCCATTGACAAAACAAAAAATGAATGTGTTCGAAAGAAAATCGTAAGTATAAACATAAGATTTGTTAAAATATTTTGAAAACGGCTAAGTAATAAAATGAAAAACGTAACGAAAAGAAAATGAAAAATGTAGAGAGGTCCATGAAATAAAATAAAACAGTATTAAAAATCTGTTGCACTCTCTCCCATTTCAAATTAACGAAATAAAACAACAAATAGACTAGTTAAAAATTTAAAATAAAAAAATATCACAGTAAAACATCACATGAGATTAACTCTTCCAAATATAAGAATTAAGAACCGAATAATTTATATTTCGGTGCAATATTTTTGACTATACTTCTGGACTAGATTGCAAAGTCAGTGAATAAAATAATTAGTAACTATATCTATCCATATTTCCATATTTACATGTTCATATGTACACTTTATACACACATTTATGTGAAAGTCCTAGATTATCGAATAATGGAAAAATAAAATGCGTATGGGCAATAACAGCTGCATGCAACGTGCAAACGGTCTATGGTCAAATGACCTACTCTAAAAGCGTTACGTATGGCAACACTGGTGAGCGCAGTGTTGACATACATAGGCAACGTCGGCAACAGCGTCGTACTCTCGAACTCCGAACTGCTCCGAATCCTCAGTATCGAACGCGGCGGTTTAGCATGCACCACTTTCGCGTTCAATGGTGAAAATTTCTAACATCGGATTTAATACTTACAGTGAATTAGATTTCGCACTACATTCCCACCAAGTTTGACGAAAAACACTGTACTAAAATTGATGACGTCACTCCGTGCCGTATTTAAAAATCACTGAAAACACTTCCATTTACTCCGTTCGGTGATTGCCAAGGAAAATGCGTTCGTTTGGTGGCCTGTGTTGGGTTTGTGCTCACATTATGCGGACATATACCGCCATTTGCGGATCTATGCTGGTGTGGCGTGGACTGGCTACGGGCTCCTTCTGTAGATCGTCGTATTTCTGCCATCCTCCGTTCGTTCTTCGGCAGTATGCAATAAAATGGTTTACCGTGTACGCGATAACACCAGCCAATCTGCAAAGAGGTGATGGAACTGTTTAATCGAGTATTTCGGGTAAAACAAAAGTGGTTATGCTAAATATTAAATTTAAGAGTTACCTGTATTCACAGTGCGTGTCCGAGCTGCTATCGTATCGTTGAGTTCAAGTATATGAAACAGATAAAAAAATCCTTCGTGAACATAAAAATCGGTAAAGAAAATTGACTAAGCAACAGTTTATGTATGACAGAATTTACCACGAGCTGTTTTCTGCCAGTCTGATGGTGTACGGCAAGTCTTCAAGCGGACACTTCAGTGGATTCATTGGCTGGTTGCGTGAGCGGATATCCAATTCTATAAAAAGATGAATGTTTGGCCGTCTTCTCAACGTGGTGCTTTTTCCGGCACAATTCTTTCTACAATTCTTCCTGTACACAGGAGAAAGGTAATGTAATGCTTCTTCAAGAGCACCAAATCCTTTCTCACCAATTACCCTATGGTCTGGTGCAAGGAACAATGTGTCATAGCTGGATCCGCTGCAACGTGAACAGTGCTCCGTATTTCTGATACTTGGCTCAGTTTGCATAATCTGTTCAATTGTGTACGCCACACTTGATGTGCAATCTGTTGTGTGGGATATTGTCCTTTTTTGAGTTTCCATCGTACTCTTAGGTTTGAAGATCTGTCTTAAGATCTGTGCCCTCTCTTCAAATATTCCTTTCTTTATTCCATTCTGGATGATCCCATATGCTAATCTCGCGGATGCATTAGTTGATGCCTGTAAAAATTCACCGTAGTGAACGTTGTCCACTCCAGCTGTCACGAGTATATGAATAACTGCATCGAAGGCGCACGTGTTTGTCATGTAATAATGTTGCTTCTTTCCATCTTGCTCTTTTAATTCAACTGGAGGACAGATTGAGCCATTTGGTAATATACCAGCTTTCTTGTTTCCAGACATCAAAGCGTTTACATGCCGGATTTCCGGATATTTTTTGAAAAATTTACTCTCCTTTTCTGGTTTTGTCATTTCACGTCCATGCGTTTTTATTTCTGGTGCTGGTAGTCCTTTCAGTTCTTTTGCAGTTTGTGTCTCATCTTGCTCTTCGAAATCTGTAGCCTTTGCATACGAATGATCTACATCGCTTGTAGATTCTCTCGTCGCCATTGCAGCATCTTCCACGCTATTGTCCGTCCAAGTGTTCACTGCAATTTTGTGACTGTCCAAGTTGATCTTGCCTCTCCAGTTTTCGCAGGCCAGCAGATCGGAATCGTCCATGCAAGCATCAGCGTTGTGCGGCACTTCGAGGAAACAGGAAACATTCTTTGCATCGAAATCTGTCGTCACATCTTGGTGTTCCATTTCCGGTGTAATTTCATCATTGTTGACCGGTGAAGTGCAGTGTGTGTCTGTGAGTCGTTCTTCATGTTCTGATATTCTTTCCCTTTCCTCGTAGCGAATCATTTTAGACTCGAAGAGAAGCGTTGCGCCATTTATGTCTTGCTGGTGTTCGATTAAAAATTTATCTGCTCGCAATGGTCTGCATATGTTTTTCAACACTCGGCTTTTCAAATCATTAAAATAACCTTCGACGTAAGTTGACGTAGCATGTTCTTTGTTATCCATGCCGACATTTGTCCAGAGCGTAAATTCCTTCACTCGCGGAGTCAGTGCTTGGATGAATTCGGGTATATAAAATGGATTCAAGTCCTTCCCAATGCTTGTCGCTTTCATAGCCTTTAGTACTCTCGAACGTACCCATTCGTTTATTTCGCAGTCCTCTTCTGAGTGACTTTCTTCTTCAAAAATCATATCAATGTCTCTCGTTTTCACTCCAAGGTCTTCTTCCGCTGCTGAGCTGTCGATGTCTATGGGACTACCTCGGGTGGCGATAAATTCTTCGAGCTGCTTCCTTGCTTCTTTGGCTGTCTGCAAATGTGAGTGACTCACAATGCTATCTTCGTGCGATTGCTGTGCCACGACGCACGTCAAATAAAAAATTTCCTCGAACTCACAGAGTTCGGTGCATTCCATCATCAAGGCGGTACAGCGCACGAAGAAATCTTTGATGCAGGGTTGGCGAACTCGGCGCCAACATTTCCACCTGCATACTGCGTGGATAAAATGAGCCACGTCGATCCGGATCCTTGTCCACGAGCCGGATTTCTTCTTTCCAGCTAAAATGGCTTTGCCAATCGTGTTTGTGTAAGTTTTTATTGTCTCGCTGTTGAACGCCAAGCTTATCGCACACAGCAGAGCCCTGGAATAATCGCAAATGACTTCTCTCGGTCTTGGTGCTCCCATTCTTTGCCACTGTCGGAGCCAGGAGAAAATCATCTCAACTGTGTGTTTCTCCGAAATCATGGCGTGGACACATACCGTTGTCTTTTCGAAATTTATAACGATCGCGTATAGAAATATATGTCCGGATTTTTCATTCCCACGTGGAATTCTTCTGACGAGGCTTCCTGTAGCATCGATATTGATGACCGATTTCTTTGTTACCCGGCAGTACTCTCTGTATGCATGTAATTGCGCAGGATTGCTGTAAAAAACGAAAAATGGATCCTGTCCAATGTCATGAATTGACCCGAAATATTTCGGTTTTCTTTTCATCTCTGCGATTGCTATGATTGCATCTCTTGTATCGGTTTTCGCAATTCCTCGATCTCTATCCATGCCTTCTTGGCGTGCTTGATCGAGGACGTTACTACTTGGCAGTATTGGTGGTTCTACCTCTCCGGGCTGCATGTACTTGCTTGCATACTTTTTACGCCATAACGCACTTCCTTGCGATTTCAAATCTTTCTGTACATCCTTCCGCCACTTGCCACGGAGTGGTCGTTTCACATCTTCGTGACTTGTTTCGTTGGATGTATCACGGGTTATCATTTTAAATACAATCCCTGGCGTTGACACTGATTTGTGCGCATATCCTCGGATTTTGTTTCCGCATGCCACGCTTTTGCATTGGCCAAGTAGTTTTACATCGCACTGAAAATCGTCCTCAGATGTTACATGTGCACGTTTGAAAACGAAGGCACACGGTAGTCGGTGTTCGTTCCAGAAATGAAATGCAATGATATTTGTCCAAATGCCCTTCTTGAGGCTGCGCTTATTGTTCGAGTCTGGTCTCATTTTTTGCCAATCTTCTTCATTGAGAATTAGGTCAAATTTCTTGTTTCCGCTGTGTTTATGCCCATCTGTATTGTCAGCAGGATCATAGCAACCTTCCGATGATGCACCGGTAGAGATCGAGCTGTCACTTTCGCCATTGTCAGCCTCACCGTAATACTCCTCCGTCGTGACACTCAGGTGACTCACTGGGACTTCAATGCCCTTCTCTTGCCAAGCTCTGGTGAGTATATTGTTGCGATTTTGTGCAACATTAAGATGCCATGCCATGGGGGACCATCTGCAGTTGACGGCTTCTGACATTCTTGTCCAAATTTCGTGCGACCACTTGGGTAGTACCGTCGTGGCGAAAAATGCGATTTCTTTTTTTAATACCTCTACCGCTTCGTCCGGAGGAACCGCACTTTTCCTTGGCATTTTCACAGTCGGGGGATAATAAAACTAATTCTAATACGTTCCGGGTTCAATAAAAACGTAAGCACTGAGTCTAATTTTTTTTATTAGACTCATCCATCCATCCATTTAATTAGACTAACCATCATTTCAAATTCTTATCTAAAATATATTCTGAATATTATTACCTTAGTAACGATGATCCGGGCTGATTGCGAGGAATAAAAAAATTGGATCTACGAAATACTTAACCTCTGTAATTCCGTTCGAAAATCCGATCCACGTGTTGACGTCGCACACTGAACTCTGTAAGTATTCGACGGGAAACTCGATGGTTTTTTACTTTTTTTTTCGATCACCTATTTTTGCCATCCTAGTAGCGACAAGTCCGGAAGTCCCGTAAAAGTCCCGCGTAAAAGTCTACGGAACTTGGCGATTGCGAAAAAAATAAGCAAGTTTCTCTTACGGTGGGAAGTCCCCGAAATTCGTTACTTTCGGCAGGGTAAAAAAGTCTGGTATCAGGTAGAGATGAAACGGATATCCGGCAACTATCCGGTATCCGGCCTATCTGGCCTAATTTTAGTATCCGGCCAGATACCGGATAATAGGCCGATATCCGGCGGATACCGAAATTTCAATAAATTAAAAAAAAATTCATACAATCGACTTTATTCTCATATAAGACACTCTTTTCTCTTTTCTCATATAAGACACTCTAAACACAAATAAATCTTCACCACAATATCTTCAAATCAAAACACCGTTTTTATAATTCATTTCAACGGAAAAAAAATTAGTACTCGTACCGAACTAGAGGCAGATTATGGTGAATGAACACCAATTTCTTTGCATTAAGAGGTAATAAGCGATTTCGCTTGTTTTCGTAAACAAGGCCAGCTTCAGAGAAAAGTCTTTCGCTATACACACTGCTGGAAGGCGCTGAAAGATACATTCTGGCAAGCTTTGTCAAATTCGGATACTGTGTCGCATTAGCTGACCACAAAATATAAGGGTCGTGATTGTGATCGATTCGAACTGTCTTCAAATAATAGTCGATCTCGCTTGTAATCGCGTTTTTTTCTTGAGCATGACACTGACTATGATTATTATTTTCATTTGCTACCTCGTTAAAGCAATCCCAAAACGTGTCGTGAGCTTTACGAGTTACAGTTGATTCAGTCTCGTCTTCTCTACTTTTAGCAGGCGTTGGAGATGAACTGCTACTGGTGGAAGATTCCACACAAGACATTTTAATAAATTCAAATATGATTTTCTGTCGAGCTCTTTCAGCTTCAACAACCCCCAAATAGTTTGTCTTGAATCTAGGGTCTAAGAAGGTTGCAATCAAGTAATTTGGATCTTGACCTAAGGAGCTAAAACGTCTTTCTAGCTCAGCTTTCAACGAGGTTCTCATATGTGATAAGTTCGGGGTTCTTCGTGCTGTCTCATCCTTATCTAAATACTTTTTTAATGCTGCAACATGTGGTATTACTTCGGATATGCAGGAGAGACCAGAACTTGTTATTTTTGTTATTAATTCAAAGGGCTTCAAAAGCTTAATGCACTGCTCCATCAAACACCACTGTTGAGGGGTCAAATTAGTGAGTGTATCGTAATCGGCCACATACAGCGACACAACCCGTATTTGTTCCAATAGGCGCTCTACCATATAAAAGGTGGAATTCCATCTCGTGGTGATATCTTGCACCAACTGATGCTCCGGTAAATTTAGCTCCTTTTGAATCGCCAAGAGTTTTTCTCGAGCTAATCCCGAATGATTGAAGTGCGTTACGAGACGTCTACCAGTAGCGATCATTCCTGCTACTTCAGGCTGGACTTTTAAAGACTCGGTTACGAACCTCTGAAGCGAATGGATAAAACATCTAGCAGAATCATACTCAGCCACGCGAACACCTTTCACCATGTTAGCGCCACTGTCATGAACGAGTAAATGTATTTTGCTTTGGTCAATATTCCAGCGATCTGCGATATTATTGAGCTCCCTTCCTATATTTTCTCCGGTGTGTGAACCTGGGAAAGGCTTCATAGCAAGAACTCCGTGTTCCAGCTTGAATTCAGGAGACAACCAATGGCTGTGAAACTCAGGAAGCTGGCATTCTTGTGCATACAAGTCCATATATCAGAAGTCACAGTAATCGCGAGAGCACCTGAGATGTTTCTTTTGATTTTTTCATAAATTCTGTCGTAGATGTCAGGAATTATTTTTTACGAAATGTATGTACGGCTTGGTATTTTATAGCGGGGTAAGGCTTGTTCTAGTAGTCTTGTAAATCCGGTCTTTTCTACGATAGACAATGGCTCGTTGTCTAGTGCCATCATTTCCGCTATTAAATAATGATATTTTTTGGCTTTTGCGTCGTTTATATCCCAAAGCAATTTCCTCTCAAATGATTCCGACATAGTCAATTGCTTTTTGGTCGGTGTTGAAGACGAACTTGTACCAGGGATGGCTGAAGGTGGTGTAGGCACGGCGCCGGCTGTACCTTTATGAATTGCTTGGTATTGGTCTCGATGTTTCGTTTTCGAATGATTTTTCATGGCTGAAGTACCTGATAGATGACAAAAAAAATTCATTGTGTTTAAGATAGGTTAGGAATTTTCTATTATCAGTTTATATAGTTTTTTATAACTATGTTTCACAAAAACGTCCGCACATCACAAACAAGTTTAATTAAGCCTGGGTGCAAGCCATTGCAAGCCTTCGTAAGTTTTAAAATATATTCGATACATTTTTAAGTACCCACTTAACGATTTTAACGGGTTATACGCAGTTAGGAATGTCAAAAAATCGATTTTTTTATTGCATTTTCCAAATGTACAAATATGTCAGTATATTTCCTGAAAATTTCAAATCGATCCAGCGAATATTCTCGGAAATACACACATATTTGTAAGGACGCTCGGAGCGCTACAAAGTAAGCGCCCGAAACTTCGAACGCGTTTTTCTCAAAACGGTGTTTTGAAAGTCGGTGAGCACGATTTCTCAAAAACGGCTCAACAGATCGGTCTGCAATTTTAACACAACCTTGTCAGATATATTCTTCAGGTATTGATCGAAGAAATAAGATTTCCGATTATTATTTCTATTTTTTTCCAAAGCTTTGACGAAAAAAATTTGGTTGAAAATCGAAATTGTTTCTTTCCGGAGCCACCATTTTGCCAAAAATTGAAATTTCGACTATTCCTTCGATCAATACCTGGATTCATCTATCCACTAAAAGAATCTATTTGGTTTTTTCAATTTAGATAATCTAAACCAGAGATACTTTGCTCACCGCCAGACATTTTTTTCGGCGACCTCCAGGAGACTTCCTACAGGAGCAATCTTAGTGAATATTTTTGAAAATAAAAAATGCCAATCTAAAGCGGAAAGATGCCACTACACTGCCTAATACTTTTCGTTCTGCACAAATGAAATCCTTCTCCAGAAAAAAATCGTGAAAAAACGACTTTTTTGGCCTTGCAACTGCGTATAACGCCTTAATCATTATACCATGAACAAACACCTTGCGGATCAGTGTAATAAAGCAATCCAAAACAAAAGAATAAAAGACAAACTAAGGGTTTGGTACATACCTGCTTTTTTGCCTTCTCCGCCACGAAAAATTTGAACTTGGCACAACAAACAACCGGTAAACTTATTTTTGTCACTGTTTATATCAAAATATTCCCAAACAGGCGATCTTTTCTTTACCGATGACATTTTTCGTAGTTTATCACGCAATTAACAATTTTTTTTATTAGGTGTCTCAAATAAAAAGTGAAAGGGATCGCAACAGATCGAATAATGAATCAATATGTCATTCGCTCGCTTCACTCATGAACGACGGTGCCCGAATCCGCCCAAATCCGCCCGACCGTCTGTGCCTCACAAACGTGTAGATCTACACGCTACGGCACGATCCGTGGCAAATGGCAATGTTCGGCCGAATATTCGGCCGCCGGATATCCGGCTATCCGGCTTACAAGATGGCCACATATCCGTTATCCGATATCCGGCGAAACAACTATCCGTTTCACCTCTAATTTCGATACCTTTCCACAGGCTACTGTCTAAAATCGTCAACGGAGGGATTTCAGGGATTATCAGAGTCTCTGCGGTATTTCCACTGGACCTAGTGAAGACGAGATTACAAAATCAAGTAGCGGGCCCGAAGGGTGAGGAGATGTACTCCGCCATGTAAGTTTAAAAATATATTCGCTTATCTTATTAATATTCCAAATGCGAAAGTTTCTGTGTTTGTTTCGATGATGTTATTATCAAAGAGCACCGCTTAAGTGTCCGACTTCCGTTTTCATGAAACTCATACTGGATAATGGTTGTAATCCCGTGATTAGAAGTTCCGAGCGAAGGAAGCTATTAATTGTTCTTAAAGCTATTAATTTGTCTTCTTTTTAAAAAGTTGTGGGAATCGAGCTTATCGCATCGTTCTTTTTTCACAGCAGGCCAACAGACGGTTGATGTACAATGCAGCAGTCGCGAAACGGATCCGAGCCCGCCGACTATTTGTTCAGAGCTGATGAATGCCGACCACACGTGGTGTCGACTGCTGAATTCCTTATAAAATAATATATAAACTGTTTAAATAGTGTACATAATGTAAAAAATATATTGTGTGGAGGATAATGATGAGACATCAGCTGCAAATATATACACTGATAAGATGTAAAAGGCATATGCATACGTGGGGATAAGGAAATAAACCAAAACAAGGGTGACAAAAAAAGCATTGAAACATATGTATTTACGGCACGAACGGCGGAAGCTGCACTTTATTACAAACTTACTGATACACTTGAGATACGGAAAATATACTACTCAAAGCAAAATAAGGGCCACCACTATTTTTCTGCATAATTTAATTCTTGCAAAAATTATGATGCTGGGGTTGTTTAAATTAAATCTTTCATCAAAACTGTTATCGTTCCTCAACCACTTAAGAACATAACACAATTCATAGAGATGAGTTATCATAACGTGGGTCAACATTAAGATACTTTAAAATGTAAATGTACAAGTGGCCCTGATTTTGTTTTGAGTGGTGTAAAAAAAATTTTAATTCTGGATTCACTTTATGGAAGTTCGACCAGGAAGCACTATTAGGAATATGGAGCAAAAAAGGCTCATGATCATATCGAGGTTTGAGATGTTCACGCTTTTTTTTAATTCTCTATTTCGTCGATCATTTGCACCGATTTCCCATTTTTAATTAAATTTATATACGTTTATCGCGGCCATCGTGGCGATGCTGCCAACCTTCGCGAGATGCAGCGCGCTCTAGCGCCGAAATTTTGTTCAGCGATTAAATAAAAATGGAGCTCTAACAAACGATGAAAATTAACTAACAATCACTATCGATCGCCTAACAATCGAATAGAATGACAAGAATCAACGTTTTCCTGAAATTGACGAGTTACACGTGCAAAGCCGGAAGCATCTGTCGCGGCGATGGTGCCAACCTTCGCGACATGCAGCGCGCTCTAGCGCCGAAAAGTTTTTCATCGATTAAATAAAAATGGACCTCTAACAAACGATGAAAATTAACTAACAATCACTAGCGATCGTCTAATAATCCAATAGAATGGCAAAAATCAACGTTTTGCTGAAATTGACGAGTTACATGTGCAAAGCCGGAAGCAGCTGTCGCGACGATGCTGCGAACCTTCGCGACATGCAGCGCGCTCAAGCGCCGAAAAGTTTTTCAGCGATTAAATAAAAATGGAGCTCTAACAAACGATGAAAATTAACTAACAATCACTATCGATCGCCTAACAATCGAATAGAATGACAAGAATCAACGTTTTCCTGAAATTGACGAGTTACACGTGCAAAGCCGGAAGCATCTGTCGCGGCGATGCTGCCAACCTTCGCGAAATGCAGCGCGCTCTAGCGCCGAAAAGTTTTTCATCGATTAAATAAAAATGGACCTCTAACAAACGATGAAAATTAACTAACAATCACTAGCGATCGTCTAATAATCCAATAGAATGGCAAAAATCAACGTTTTGCTGAAATTGACGAGTTACATGTGCAAAGCCGGAAGCAGCTGTCGCGACGATGCTGCGAACCTTCGCGACATGCAGCGCGCTCTAGCGCCGAAAAGTTTTTCAGCGATTTAATAAAAATGGAGCTCTAACAAACGATGAAAATTAACTAACAATCACTATCGATCGCCTAACAATCGAATAGAATGACAAGAATCAACGTTTTCCTGAAATTGACGAGTTACACGTACAAAGCCGGAAGCATCTGTCGCGGCGATGCTGCCAACCTTCGCGACATGCAGCGCGCTCTAGCGCCGAAAAGTTTTTCAGCGATTAAATAAAAATGGAGCTCTAACAAACGATGAAAATTAACTAACAATCACTATCGATCGCCTAACAATCGAATAGAATGACAAGAATCAACGTTTTCCTGAAATTGACGAGTTACACGTGCAAAGCCGGAAGCATCTGTCGCGGCGATGCTGCCAACCTTCGCGACATGCAGCGCGCTCTAGCGCCGAAAAGTTTTTCAGCGATTTAATAAAAATGGAGCTCTAACAAACGATGAAAATTAACTAACAATCACTATCGATCGCCTAACAATCGAATAGAATGACAAGAATCAACGTTTTCCTGAAATTGACGAGTTACACGTGCAAAGCCGGAAGCATCTGTCGCGGCGATGCTGCCAACCTTCGCGACATGCAGCGCGCTCTAGCGCCGAAAAGTTTTTCATCGATTAAATAAAAATGGAGCTCTAACAAACGATGAAAATTAACTAACAATCACTAGCGATCGTCTAACAATCCAATAGAATGGCAAAAATCAACGTTTTGCTGAAATTGACGAGTTACATGTGCAAAGCCGGAAGCAGCTGTCGCGACGATGCTGCCAACCTTCGCGACATGCAGCGCGCTCTAGCGCCGAAAAGTTTTTCAGCGATTAAATAAAAATGGAGCTCTAACAAACGATGACAATTAACTAACAATCACTAGCGATCGTCTAATAATCCAATAGAATGGCAAAAATCAACGTTTTGCTGAAATTGACGAGTTACATGTGCAAAGCCGGAAGCAGCTGTCGCGACGATGCTGCGAACCTTCGCGACATGCAGCGCGCTCTAGCGCCGAAAAGTTTTTCAGCGATTTAATAAAAATGGAGCTCTAACAAACGATGAAAATTAACTAACAATCACTATCGATCGCCTAACAATCGAATAGAATGACAAGAATCAACGTTTTCCTGAAATTGACGAGTTACACGGACAAAGCCGGAAGCATCTGTCGCGGCGATGCTGCCAACCTTCGCGACATGCAGCGCGCTCTAGCGCCGAAAAGTTTTTCAGCGATTAAATAAAAATGGAGCTCTAACAAACGATGAAAATTAACTAACAATCACTATCGATCGCCTAACAATCGAATAGAATGACAAGAATCAACGTTTTCCTGAAATTGACGAGTTACACGTACAAAGCCGGAAGCATCTGTCGCGGCGATGCTGCCAACCTTCGCGACATGCAGCGCGCTCTAGCGCCGAAAAGTTTTTCAGCGATTTAATAAAAATGGAGCTCTAACAAACGATGAAAATTAACTAACAATCACTATCGATCGCCTAACAATCGAATAGAATGACAAGAATCAACGTTTTCCTGAAATTGACGAGTTACACGTGCAAAGCCGGAAGCATCTGTCGCGGCGATGCTGCCAACCTTCGTGACAGGCAGCGCGCTCTAGCGCCGAAAAGTTTTTCAGCGATTAAATAAAAATGGAGCTCTAACAAACGATGAAAATTAACTAACAATCGCTAGCGATCGTCTAACAATCCAATAGAATGGCAAAAATCAACGTTTTGCTGAAATTGACGAGTTACATGTGCAAAGCCGGAAGCAGCTGTCGCGACGATGCTGCCAACCTTCGCGACATGCAGCGCGCTCTAGCGCCGAAAAGTTTTTCAGCGATTAAATAAAAATGGAGCTCTAACAAACGATGACAATTAACTAACAATCACTAGCGATCGTCTAATAATCCAATAGAATGGCAAAAATCAACGTTTTGCTGAAATTGACGAGTTACATGTGCAAAGCCGGAAGCAGCTGTCGCGACGATGCTGCGAACCTTCGCGACATGCAGCGCGCTCTAGCGCCGAAAAGTTTTTCAGCGATTTAATAAAAATGGAGCTCTAACAAACGATGAAAATTAACTAACAATCACTATCGATCGCCTAACAATCGAATAGAATGACAAGAATCAACGTTTTCCTGAAATTGACGAGTTACACGTACAAAGCCGGAAGCATCTGTCGCGGCGATGCTGCCAACCTTCGCGACATGCAGCGCGCTCTAGCGCCGAAAAGTTTTTCAGCGATTAAATAAAAATGGAGCTCTAACAAACGATGAAAATTAACTAACAATCACTATCGATCGCCTAACAATCGAATAGAATGACAAGAATCAACGTTTTCCTGAAATTGACGAGTTACACGTACAAAGCCGGAAGCATCTGTCGCGGCGATGCTGCCAACCTTCGCGACATGCAGCGCGCTCTAGCGCCGAAAAGTTTTTCAGCGATTTAATAAAAATGGAGCTCTAACAAACGATGAAAATTGACTAACAATGACTATCGATCGCCTAACAATCGAATAGAATGACAAGAATCAACGTTTTCCTGAAATTGACGAGTTACACGTGAAAAGCCGGAAGCAGCTGTCGCGGCCATGCTGCCAACCTTCGTGACATGCAGCGCGCTCTAGCGCCGAAAAGTTTTTCAGCGATTAAATAAAAATGGAGCTCTAACAAACGATGAAAATTACCTAACAATCACTATCGATCGCCTAACAATCGAATAGAATGACAAGAATCAACGTTTTCCTGAAATTGACGAGTTACACGTGCAAAGCCGGAAGCATCTGTCGCGGCGATGCTGCCAACCTTCGCGACATGCAGCGCGCTCTAGCGCCGAAAAGTTTTTCAGCGATTAAATAAAAATGGAGCTCTAACAAACGATGAAAATTAACTAACAATCACTATCGATCGCCTAACAATCGAATAGAATGACAAGAATCAACGTTTTCCTGAAATTGACGAGTTACACGTGCAAAGCCGGAAGCATCTGTCGCGGCGATGCTGCCAACCTTCGCGACATGCAGCGCGCTCTAGCGCCGAAAAGTTTTTCAGCGATTAAATAAAAATGGACCTCTAACAAACGATGAAAATTAACTAACAATCACTAGCGATCGTCTAATAATCCAATAGAATGGCAAAAATCAACGTTTTGCTGAAATTGACGAGTTACATGTGCAAAGCCGGAAGCAGCTGTCGCGACGATGCTGCGAACCTTCGCGACATGCAGCGCGCTCTAGCGCCGAAAAGTTTTTCAGCGATTTAATAAAAATGGAGCTCTAACAAACGATGAAAATTAACTAACAATCACTATCGATCGCCTAACAATCGAATAGAATGACAAGAATCAACGTTTTCCTGAAATTGACGAGTTACACGTACAAAGCCGGAAGCATCTGTCGCGGCGATGCTGCCAACCTTCGCGACATGCAGCGCGCTCTAGCGCCGATAAGTTTTTCAGCGATTTAATAAAAATGGAGCTCTAACAAACGATGAAAATTAACTAACAATCACTATCGATCGCCTAACAATCGAATAGAATGACAAGAATCAACGTTTTCCTGAAATTGACGAGTTACACGTGCAAAGCCGGAAGCATCTGTCGCGGCGATGCTGCCAACCTTCGTGACATGCAGCGCGCTCTAGCGCCGAAAAGTTTTTCAGCGATTAAATAAAAATGGAGCTCTAACAAACGATGAAAATTAACTAACAATCACTATCGATCGCCTAACAATCGAATAGAATGACAAGAATCAACGTTTTCCTGAAATTGACGAGTTACACGTGCAAAGCCGGAAGCATCTGTCGCGGCGATGCTGCCAACCTTCGCGACATGCAGCGCGCTCTAGCGCCGAAAAGTTTTTCAGCGATTAAATAAAAATGGAGCTTTAACAAACGATGAAAATTAACTAACAATCACTATCGATCGCCTAACAATCGAATAGAATGACAAGAATCAACGTTTTCCTGAAATTGACGAGTTACACGTGCAAAGCCGGAAGCATCTGTCGCGGCGATGCTGCCAACCTTCGCGACATGCAGCGCGCTCTAGCGCCGAAAAGTTTTTCATCGATTAAATAAAAATGGACCTCTAACAAACAATGAAAATTAACTAACAATCACTAGCGATCGTCTAATAATCCAATAGAATGGCAAAAATCAACGTTTTGCTGAAATTGACGAGTTACATGTGCAAAGCCGGAAGCAGCTGTCGCGACGATGCTGCGAACCTTCGCGACATGCAGCGCGCTCTAGCGCCGAAAAGTTTTTCAGCGATTTAATAAAAATGGAGCTCTAACAAACGATGAAAATTAACTAACAATCACTATCGATCGCCTAACAATCGAATAGAATGACAAGAATCAACGTTTTCCTGAAATTGACGAGTTACACGTACAAAGCCGGAAGCATCTGTCGCGGCGATGCTGCCAACCTTCGCGACATGCAGCGCGCTCTAGCGCCGAAAAGTTTTTCAGCGATTTAATAAAAATGGAGCTCTAACAAACGATGAAAATTAACTAACAATCACTATCTATCGCCTAACAATCGAATAGAATGACAAGAATCAACGTTTTCCTGAAATTGATGAGTTACACGTGCAAAGCCGGAAGCATCTGTCGCGGCGATGCTGCCAACCTTCGCGACATGCAGCGCGCTCTAGCGCCGAAAAGTTTTTCAGCGATTAAATAAAAATGGAGCTCTAACAAACGATGACAATTAACTAACAATCACTATCGATCGCCTAACAATCGAATAGAATGACAAGAATCAACGTTTTCCTGAAATTGACGAGTTACACGTGCAAAGCCGGAAGCATCTGTCGCGGCGATGCTGCCAACCTTCGCGACATGCAGCGCGCTCTAGCGCCGAAAAGTTTTTCAGCGATTAAATAAAAATGGAGCTCTAACAAACGATGAAAATTAACTAACAATCACTATCGATCGCCTAACAATCGAATAGAATGACAAGAATCAACGTTTTCCTGAAATTGACGAGTTACACGTACAAAGCCGGAAGCATCTGTCGCGGCGATGCTGCCAACCTTCGCGACATGCAGCGCGCTCTAGCGCCGAAAAGTTTTTCAGCGATTTAATAAAAATGGAGCTCTAACAAACGATGAAAATTAACTAACAATCACTATCGATCGCCTAACAATCGAATAGAATGACAAGAATCAACGTTTTCCTGAAATTGACGAGTTACACGTGCAAAGCCGGAAGCATCTGTCGCGGCGATGCTGCCAACCTTCGTGACATGCAGCGCGCTCTAGCGCCGAAAAGTTTTTCAGCGATTAAATAAAAATGGAGCTCTAACAAACGATGAAAATTACCTAACAATCACTATCGATCGCCTAACAATCGAATAGAATGACAAGAATCAACGTTTTCCTGAAATTGACGAGTTACACGTGCAAAGCCGGAAGCATCTGTCGCGGCGATGCTGCCAACCTTCGCGACATGCAGCGCGCTCTAGCGCCGAAAAGTTTTTCAGCGATTAAATAAAAATGGAGCTCTAACAAACGATGAAAATTAACTAACAATCACTATCGATCGCCTAACAATCGAATAGAATGACAAGAATCAACGTTTTCCTGAAATTGACGAGTTACACGTGCAAAGCCGGAAGCATCTGTCGCGGCGATGCTGCCAACCTTCGCGACATGCAGCGCGCTCTAGCGCCGAAAAGTTTTTCATCGATTAAATAAAAATGGACCTCTAACAAACGATGAAAATTAACTAACAATCACTAGCGATCGTCTAATAATCCAATAGAATGGCAAAAATCAACGTTTTGCTGAAATTGACGAGTTACATGTGCAAAGCCGGAAGCAGCTGTCGCGACGATGCTGCGAACCTTCGCGACATGCAGCGCGCTCTAGCGCCGAAAAGTTTTTCAGCGATTTAATAAAAATGGAGCTCTAACAAACGATGAAAATTAACTAACAATCACTATCGATCGCCTAACAATCGAATAGAATGACAAGAATCAACGTTTTCCTGAAATTGACGAGTTACACGTACAAAGCCGGAAGCATCTGTCGCGGCGATGCTGCCAACCTTCGCGACATGCAGCGCGCTCTAGCGCCGATAAGTTTTTCAGCGATTTAATAAAAATGGAGCTCTAACAAACGATGAAAATTAACTAACAATCACTATCGATCGCCTAACAATCGAATAGAATGACAAGAATCAACGTTTTCCTGAAATTGACGAGTTACACGTGCAAAGCCGGAAGCATCTGTCGCGGCGATGCTGCCAACCTTCGTGACATGCAGCGCGCTCTAGCGCCGAAAAGTTTTTCAGCGATTAAATAAAAATGGAGCTCTAACAAACGATGAAAATTAACTAACAATCACTATCGATCGCCTAACAATCGAATAGAATGACAAGAATCAACGTTTTCCTGAAATTGACGAGTTACACGTGCAAAGCCGGAAGCATCTGTCGCGGCGATGCTGCCAACCTTCGCGACATGCAGCGCCCTCTAGCGCCGAAAAGTTTTTCAGCGATTAAATAAAAATGGAGCTCTAACAAACGATGACAATTAACTAACAATCACTATCGATCGCCTAACAATCGAATAGAATGACAAGAATCAACGTTTTCCTGAAATTGACGAGTTACACGTGCAAAGCCGGAAGCATCTGTCGCGGCGATGCTGCCAACCTTCGCGACATGCAGCGCGCTCTAGCGCCGAAAAGTTTTTCAGCGATTAAATAAAAATGGAGCTCTAACAAACGATGAAAATTAACTAACAATCACTATCGATCGCCTAACAATCGAATAGAATGACAAGAATCAACGTTTTCCTGAAATTGACGAGTTACACGTGCAAAGCCGGAAGCATCTGTCGCGGCGATGCTGCCAACCTTCGCGACATGCAGCGCGCTCTAGCGCCGAAAAGTTTTTCATCGATTAAATAAAAATGGACCTCTAACAAACGATGAAAATTAACTAACAATCACTAGCGATCGTCTAATAATCCAATAGAATGGCAAAAATCAACGTTTTGCTGAAATTGACGAGTTACATGTGCAAAGCCGGAAGCAGCTGTCGCGACGATGCTGCGAACCTTCGCGACATGCAGCGCGCTCTAGTGCCGAAAAGTTTTTCAGCGATTTAATAAAAATGGAGCTCTAACAAACGATGAAAATTAACTAACAATCACTATCGATCGCCTAACAATCGAATAGAATGACAAGAATCAACGTTTTCCTGAAATTGACGAGTTACACGTACAAAGCCGGAAGCATCTGTCGCGGCGATGCTGCCAACCTTCGCGACATGCAGCGCGCTCTAGCGCCGAAAAGTTTTTCAGCGATTAAATAAAAATGGAGCTCTAACAAACGATGAAAATTAACTAACAATCACTATCGATCGCCTAACAATCGAATAGAATGACAAGAATCAACGTTTTCCTGAAATTGACGAGTTACACGTGCAAAGCCGGAAGCATCTGTCGCGGCGATGCTGCCAACCTTCGTGACATGCAGCGCGCTCTAGCGCCGAAAAGTTTTTCAGCGATTTAATAAAAATGGAGCTCTAACAAACGATGAAAATTAACTAACAATCACTATCGATCGCCTAACAATCGAATAGAATGACAAGAATCAACGTTTTCCTGAAATTGACGAGTTACACGTGCAAAGCCGGAAGCATCTGTAGCGGCGATGCTGCCAACCTTCGTGACATGCAGCGCGCTCTAGCGCCGAAAAGTTTTTCAGCGATTAAATAAAAATGGAGCTCTAACAAACGATGAAAATTAACTAACAATCACTATCGATCGCCTAACAATCGAATAGAATGACAAGAATCAACGTTTTCCTGAAATTGATGAGTTACACGTGCAAAGCCGGAAGCATCTGTCGCGGCGATGCTGCCAACCTTCGCGACATGCAACGCGCTCTAGCGCCGAAAAGTTTTTCAGCGATTAAATAAAAATGGAGCTCTAACAAACGATGACAATTAACTAACAATCACTATCGATCGCCTAACAATCGAATAGAATGACAAGAATCAACGTTTTCCTGAAATTGCCGAGTTACACGTGCAAAGCCGGAAGCATCTGTCGCGGCGATGCTGCCAACCTTCGCGACATGCAGCGCGCTCTAGCGCCGAAAAGTTTTTCAGCGATTAAATAAAAATGGAGCTCTAACAAACGATGAAAATTAACTAACAATCACTATCGATCGCCTAACAATCGAATAGAATGACAAGAATCAACGTTTTCCTGAAATTGACGAGTTACACGTGCAAAGCCGGAAGCATCTGTCGCGGCGATGCTGCCAACCTTCACGACATGCAGCGCGCTCTAGCGCCGAAAAGTTTTTCATCGATTAAATAAAAATGGACCTCTAACAAACGATGAAAATTAACTAACAATCACTAGCGATCGTCTAATAATCCAATAGAATGGCAAAAATCAACGTTTTGCTGAAATTGACGAGTTACATGTGCAAAGCCGGAAGCAGCTGTCGCGACGATGCTGCGAACCTTCGCGACATGCAGCGCGCTCTAGCGCCGAAAAGTTTTTCAGCGATTTAATAAAAATGGAGCTCTAACAAACGATGAAAATTAACTAACAATCACTATCGATCGCCTAACAATCGAATAGAATGACAAGAATCAACGTTTTCCTGAAATTGACGAGTTACACGTACAAAGCCGGAAGCATCTGTCGCGGCGATGCTGCCAACCTTCGCGACATGCAGCGCGCTCTAGCGCCGAAAAGTTTTTCAGCGATTAAATAAAAATGGAGCTCTAACAAACGATGAAAATTAACTAACAATCACTATCGATCGCCTAACAATCGAATAGAATGACAAGAATCAACGTTTTCCTGAAATTGACGAGTTACACGTACAAAGCCGGAAGCATCTGTCGCGGCGATGCTGCCAACCTTCGCGACATGCAGCGCGCTCTAGCGCCGAAAAGTTTTTCAGCGATTTAATAAAAATGGAGCTCTAACAAACGATGAAAATTAACTAACAATCACTATCGATCGCCTAACAATCGAATAGAATGACAAGAATCAACGTTTTCCTGAAATTGACGAGTTACACGTGCAAAGCCGGAAGCATCTGTCGCGGCGATGCTGCCAACCTTCGTGACATGCAGCGCGCTCTAGCGCCGAAAAGTTTTTCAGCGATTAAATAAAAATGGAGCTCTAACAAACGATGAAAATTAACTAACAATCACTATCGATCGCCTAACAATCGAATAGAATGACAAGAATCAACGTTTTCCTGAAATTGACGAGTTACACGTGCAAAGCCGGAAGCATCTGTCGCGGCGATGCTGCCAACCTTCGCGACATGCAGCGCGCTCTAGCGCCGAAAAGTTTTTCATCGATTAAATAAAAATGGAGCTCTAACAAACGATGAAAATTAACTAACAATCACTAGCGATCGTCTAATAATCCAATAGAATGGCAAAAATCAACGTTTTGCTGAAATTGACGAGTTACATGTGCAAAGCCGGAAGCAGCTGTCGCGACGATGCTGCGAACCTTCGCGACATGCAGCGCGCTCTAGCGCCGAAAAGTTTTTCAGCGATTTAATAAAAATGGAGCTCTAACAAACGATGAACATTAACTAACAATCACTATCGATCGCCTAACAATCGAATAGAATGACAAGAATCAACGTTTTCCTGAAATTGACGAGTTACACGTACAAAGCCGGAAGCATCTGTCGCGGCGACGCTGCCAACCTTCGCGACATGCAGCGCGCTCTAGCGCCGAAAAGTTTTTCAGCGATTTAATAAAAATGGAGCTCTAACAAACGATGAAAATTAACTAACAATCACTATCGATCGCCTAACAATCGAATAGAATGACAAGAATCAATGTTTTCCTGAAATTGACGAGTTACACGTACAAAGCCGGAAGCATCTGTCGCGGCGATGCTGCCAACCTTCGCGACATGCAGCGCGCTATAGCGCCGAAAAGTTTTTCAGCGATTTAATAAAAATGGAGCTCTAACAAACGATGAAAATTAACTAACAATCACTATCGATCGCCTAACAATCGAATAGAATGACAAGAATCAACGTTTTCCTGAAATTGACGAGTTACACGTGCAAAGCCGGAAGCATCTGTCGCGGCGATGCTGCCAACCTTCGCGACATGCAGCGCGCTCTAGCGCCGAAAAGTTTTTCATCGATTAAATAAAAATGGAGCTCTAACAAACGATGAAAATTAACTAACAAACACTAGCGATCGTCTAACAATCCAATAGAATGGCAAAAATCAACGTTTTGCTGAAATTGACGAGTTACATGTGCAAAGCCGGAAGCAGCTGTCGCGACGATGCTGCGAACCTTCGCGACATGCAGCGCGCTCTAGCGCCGAAAAGTTTTTCAGCGATTTAATAAAAATGGAGCTCTAACAAACGATGAAAATTAACTAACAATCACTATCGATCGCCTAACAATCGAATAGAATGACAAGAATCAACGTTTTCCTGAAATTGACGAGTTACACGTGCAAAGCCGGAAGCATCTGTCGCGGCGATGCTGCCAACCTTCGTGACAGGCAGCGCGCTCTAGCGCCGAAAAGTTTTTCAGCGATTAAATAAAAATGGAGCTCTAACAAACGATGAAAATTAACTAACAATCGCTAGCGATCGTCTAACAATCCAATAGAATGGCAAAAATCAACGTTTTGCTGAAATTGACGAGTTACATGTGCAAAGCCGGAAGCAGCTGTCGCGACGATGCTGCCAACCTTCGCGACATGCAGCGCGCTCTAGCGCCGAAAAGTTTTTCAGCGATTAAATAAAAATGGAGCTCTAACAAACGATGACAATTAACTAACAATCACTAGCGATCGTCTAATAATCCAATAGAATGGCAAAAATCAACGTTTTGCTGAAATTGACGAGTTACATGTGCAAAGCCGGAAGCAGCTGTCGCGACGATGCTGCGAACCTTCGCGACATGCAGCGCGCTCTAGCGCCGAAAAGTTTTTCAGCGATTTAATAAAAATGGAGCTCTAACAAACGATGAAAATTAACTAACAATCACTATCGATCGCCTAACAATCGAATAGAATGACAAGAATCAACGTTTTCCTGAAATTGACGAGTTACACGTACAAAGCCGGAAGCATCTGTCGCGGCGATGCTGCCAACCTTCGCGACATGCAGCGCGCTCTAGCGCCGAAAAGTTTTTCAGCGATTAAATAAAAATGGAGCTCTAACAAACGATGAAAATTAACTAACAATCACTATCGATCGCCTAACAATCGAATAGAATGACAAGAATCAACGTTTTCCTGAAATTGACGAGTTACACGTACAAAGCCGGAAGCATCTGTCGCGGCGATGCTGCCAACCTTCGCGACATGCAGCGCGCTCTAGCGCCGAAAAGTTTTTCAGCGATTTAATAAAAATGGAGCTCTAACAAACGATGAAAATTAACTAACAATCACTATCGATCGCCTAACAATCGAATAGAATGACAAGAATCAACGTTTTCCTGAAATTGACGAGTTACACGTGCAAAGCCGGAAGCATCTGTCGCGGCGATGCTGCCAACCTTCGTGACATGCAGCGCGCTCTAGCGCCGAAAAGTTTTTCAGCGATTAAATAAAAATGGAGCTCTAACAAACGATGAAAATTACCTAACAATCACTATCGATCGCCTAACAATCGAATAGAATGACAAGAATCAACGTTTTCCTGAAATTGACGAGTTACACGTGCAAAGCCGGAAGCATCTGTCGCGGCGATGCTGCCAACCTTCGCGACATGCAGCGCGCTCTAGCGCCGAAAAGTTTTTCAGCGATTAAATAAAAATGGAGCTCTAACAAACGATGAAAATTAACTAACAATCACTATCGATCGCCTAACAATCGAATAGAATGACAAGAATCAACGTTTTCCTGAAATTGACGAGTTACACGTGCAAAGCCGGAAGCATCTGTCGCGGCGATGCTGCCAACCTTCGCGACATGCAGCGCGCTCTAGCGCCGAAAAGTTTTTCATCGATTAAATAAAAATGGACCTCTAACAAACGATGAAAATTAACTAACAATCACTAGCGATCGTCTAATAATCCAATAGAATGGCAAAAATCAACGTTTTGCTGAAATTGACGAGTTACATGTGCAAAGCCGGAAGCAGCTGTCGCGACGATGCTGCGAACCTTCGCGACATGCAGCGCGCTCTAGCGCCGAAAAGTTTTTCAGCGATTTAATAAAAATGGAGCTCTAACAAACGATGAAAATTAACTAACAATCACTATCGATCGCCTAACAATCGAATAGAATGACAAGAATCAACGTTTTGCTGAAATTGACGAGTTACACGTGCAAAGCCGGAAGCATCTGTCGCGGCGATGCTGCCAACCTTCGCGACATGCAGCGCGCTCTAGCGCCGAAAAGTTTTTCATCGATTAAATAAAAATGGACCTCTAACAAACGATGAAAATTAACTAACAATCACTAGCGATCGTCTAATAATCCAATAGAATGGCAAAAATCAACGTTTTGCTGAAATTGACGAGTTACATGTGCAAAGCCGGAAGCAGCTGTCGCGACGATGCTGCGAACCTTCGCGACATGCAGCGCGCTCTAGCGCCGAAAAGTTTTTCAGCGATTAAATAAAAATGGAGCTCTAACAAACGATGAAAATTAACTAACAATCACTATCGATCGCCTAACAATCGAATAGAATGACAAGAATCAACGTTTTCCTGAAATTGACGAGTTACACGTGCAAAGCCGGAAGCATCTGTCGCGGCGATGCTGCCAACCTTCGCGACATGCAGCGCGCTCTAGCGCCGAAAAGTTTTTCAGCGATTAAATAAAAATGGAGCTTTAACAAACGATGAAAATTAACTAACAATCACTATCGATCGCCTAACAATCGAATAGAATGACAAGAATCAACTTTTTCCTGAAATTGACGAGTTACACGTGCAAAGCCGGAAGCATCTGTCGCGGCGATGCTGCCAACCTTCGCGACATGCAGCGCGCTCTAGCGCCGAAAAGTTTTTCATCGATTAAATAAAAATGGACCTCTAACAAACGATGAAAATTAACTAACAATCACTATCGATCGCCTAACAATCGAATAGAATGACAAGAATCAACGTTTTCCTGAAATTGACGAGTTACACGTGCAAAGCCGGAAGCATCTGTCGCGGCGATGCTGCCAACCTTCGCGACATGCAGCGCGCTCTAGCGCCGAAAAGTTTTTCAGCGATTAAATAAAAATGGAGCTTTAACAAACGATGAAAATTAACTAACAATCACTATCGATCGCCTAACAATCGAATAGAATGACAAGAATCAACGTTTTCCTGAAATTGACGAGTTACACGTGCAAAGCCGGAAGCATCTGTCGCGGCGATGCTGCCAACCTTCGCGACATGCAGCGCGCTCTAGCGCCGAAAAGTTTTTCATCGATTAAATAAAAATGGACCTCTAACAAACGATGAAAATTAACTAACAATCACTAGCGATCGTCTAATAATCCAATAGAATGGCAACAATCAACGTTTTGCTGAAATTGACGAGTTACATGTGCAAAGCCGGAAGCAGCTGTCGCGTCGATGCTGCGAACCTTCGCGACATGCAGCGCGCTCTAGCGCCGAAAAGTTTTTCAGCGATTTAATAAAAATGGAGCTCTAACAAACGATGAAAATTAACTAACAATCACTATCGATCGCCTAACAATCGAATAGAATGACAAGAATCAACGTTTTCCTGAAATTGACGAGTTACACGTACAAAGCCGGAAGCATCTGTCGCGGCGATGCTGCCAACCTTCGCGACATGCAGCGCGCTCTAGCGCCGAAAAGTTTTTCAGCGATTTAATAAAAATGGAGCTCTAACAAACGATGAAAATTAACTAACAATCACTATCTATCGCCTAACAATCGAATAGAATGACAAGAATCAACGTTTTCCTGAAATTGATGAGTTACACGTGCAAAGCCGGAAGCATCTGTCGCGGCGATGCTGCCAACCTTCGCGACATGCAGCGCGCTCTAGCGCCGAAAAGTTTTTCAGCGATTAAATAAAAATGGAGCTCTAACAAACGATGACAATTAACTAACAATCACTATCGATCGCCTAACAATCGAATAGAATGACAAGAATCAACGTTTTCCTGAAATTGACGAGTTACACGTGCAAAGCCGGAAGCATCTGTCGCGGCGATGCTGCCAACCTTCGCGACATGCAGCGCGCTCTAGCGCCGAAAAGTTTTTCAGCGATTAAATAAAAATGGAGCTCTAACAAACGATGAAAATTAACTAACAATCACTATCGATCGCCTAACAATCGAATAGAATGACAAGAATCAACGTTTTCCTGAAATTGACGAGTTACACGTGCAAAGCCGGAAGCATCTGTCGCGGCGATGCTGCCAACCTTCGCGACATGCAGCGCGCTCTAGCGCCGAAAAGTTTTTCAGCGATTAAATAAAAATGGAGCTCTAACAAACGATGAAAAGTAACTAACAATCACTATCGATCGCCTAACAATCGAATAGAATGACAAGAATCAACGTTTTCCTGAAATTGACGAGTTACACGTGCAAAGCCGGAAGCATCTGTCGCGGCGATGCTGCCAACCTTCGCGACATGCAGCGCGCTCTAGCGCCGAAAAGTTTTTCATCGATTAAATAAAAATGGACCTCTAACAAACGATGAAAATTAACTAACAATCACTAGCGATCGTCTAATAATCCAATAGAATGGCAAAAATCAACGTTTTGGTGAAATTGACGAGTTACATGTGCAAAGCCGGAAGCAGCTGTCGCGACGATGCTGCGAACCTTCGCGACATGCAGCGCGCTCTAGCGCCGAAAAGTTTTTCAGCGATTTAATAAAAATGGAGCTCTAACAAACGATGAAAATTAACTAACAATCACTATCGATCGCCTAACAATCGAATAGAATGACAAGAATCAACGTTTTCCTGAAATTGACGAGTTACACGTACAAAGCCGGAAGCATCTGTCGCGGCGATGCTGCCAACCTTCGCGACATGCAGCGCGCTCTAGCGCCGAAAAGTTTTTCAGCGATTTAATAAAAATGGAGCTCTAACAAACGATGAAAATTAACTAACAATCACTATCTATCGCCTAACAATCGAATAGAATGACAAGAATCAACGTTTTCCTGAAATTGATGAGTTACACGTGCAAAGCCGGAAGCATCTGTCGCGGCGATGCTGCCAACCTTCGCGACATGCAGCGCCCTCTAGCGCCGAAAAGTTTTTCAGCGATTAAATAAAAATGGAGCTCTAACAAACGATGACAATTAACTAACAATCACTATCGATCGCCTAACAATCGAATAGAATGACAAGAATCAACGTTTTCCTGAAATTGACGAGTTACACGTGCAAAGCCGGAAGCATCTGTCGCGGCGATGCTGCCAACCTTCGCGACATGCAGCGCGCTCTAGCGCCGAAAAGTTTTTCAGCGATTAAATAAAAATGGAGCTCTAACAAACGATGAAAATTAACTAACAATCACTATCGATCGCCTAACAATCGAATAGAATGACAAGAATCAACGTTTTCCTGAAATTGACGAGTTACACGTGCAAAGCCGGAAGCATCTGTCGCGGCGATGCTGCCAACCTTCGCGACATGCAGCGCGCTCTAGCGCCGAAAAGTTTTTCAGCGATTAAATAAAAATGGAGCTTTAACAAACGATGAAAATTAACTAACAATCACTATCGATCGCCTAACAATCGAATAGAATGACAAGAATCAACGTTTTCCTGAAATTGACGAGTTACACGTGCAAAGCCGGAAGCATCTGTCGCGGCGATGCTGCCAACCTTCGCGACATGCAGCGCGCTCTAGCGCCGAAAAGTTTTTCATCGATTAAATAAAAATGGACCTCTAACAAACGATGAAAATTAACTAACAATCACTAGCGATCGTCTAATAATCCAATAGAATGGCAAAAATCAACGTTTTGCTGAAATTGACGAGTTACATGTGCAAAGCCGGAAGCAGCTGTCGCGACGATGCTGCGAACCTTCGCGACATGCAGCGCGCTCTAGCGCCGAAAAGTTTTTCAGCGATTAAATAAAAATGGAGCTCTAACAAACGATGAAAATTAACTAACAATCACTATCGATCGCCTAACAATCGAATAGAATGACAAGAATCAACGTTTTCCTGAAATTGACGAGTTACACGTGCAAAGCCGGAAGCATCTGTCGCGGCGATGCTGCCAACCTTCGCGACATGCAGCGCGCTCTAGCGCCGAAAAGTTTTTCAGCGATTAAATAAAAATGGAGCTTTAACAAACGATGAAAATTAACTAACAATCACTATCGATCGCCTGACAATCGAATAGAATGACAAGAATCAACGTTTTCCTGAAATTGACGAGTTACACGTGCAAAGCCGGAAGCATCTGTCGCGGCGATGCTGCCAACCTTCGCGACATGCAGCGCGCTCTAGCGCCGAAAAGTTTTTCATCGATTAAATAAAAATGGACCTCTAACAAACGATGAAAATTAACTAACAATCACTAGCGATCGTCTAATAATCCAATAGAATGGCAAAAATCAACGTTTTGCTGAAATTGACGAGTTACATGTGCAAAGCCGGAAGCAGCTGTCGCGACGATGCTGCGAACCTTCGCGACATGCAGCGCGCTCTAGCGCCGAAAAGTTTTTCAGCGATTTAATAAAAATGGAGCTCTAACAAACGATGAAAATTAACTAACAATCACTATCGATCGCCTAACAATCGAATAGAATGACAAGAATCAACGTTTTCCTGAAATTGACGAGTTACACGTACAAAGCCGGAAGCATCTGTCGCGGCGATGCTGCCAACCTTCGCGACATGCAGCGCGCTCTAGCGCCGAAAAGTTTTTCAGCGATTTAATAAAAATGGAGCTCTAACAAACGATGAAAATTAACTAACAATCACTATCTATCGCCTAACAATCGAATAGAATGACAAGAATCAACGTTTTCCTGAAATTGATGAGTTACACGTGCAAAGCCGGAAGCATCTGTCGCGGCGATGCTGCCAACCTTCGCGACATGCAGCGCGCTCTAGCGCCGAAAAGTTTTTCAGCGATTAAATAAAAATGGAGCTCTAACAAACGATGACAATTAACTAACAATCACTATCGATCGCCTAACAATCGAATAGAATGACAAGAATCAACGTTTTCCTGAAATTGACGAGTTACTCGTGCAAAGCCGGAAGCATCTGTCGCGGCGATGCTGCCAACCTTCGCGACATGCAGCGCGCTCTAGCGCCGAAAAGTTTTTCAGCGATTAAATAAAAATGGAGCTCTAACAAACGATGAAAATTAACTAACAATCACTATCGATCGCCTAACAATCGAATAGAATGACAAGAATCAACGTTTTCCTGAAATTGACGAGTTACACGTACAAAGCCGGAAGCATCTGTCGCGGCGATGCTGCCAACCTTCGCGACATGCAGCGCGCTCTAGCGCCGAAAAGTTTTTCATCGATTAAATAAAAATGGACCTCTAACAAACGATGAAAATTAACTAACAATCACTAGCGATCGTCTAATAATCCAATAGAATGGCAAAAATCAACGTTTTGCTGAAATTGACGAGTTACATGTGCAAAGCCGGAAGCAGCTGTCGCGACGATGCTGCGAACCTTCGCGACATGCAGCGCGCTCTAGCGCCGAAAAGTTTTTCAGCGATTTAATAAAAATGGAGCTCTAACAAACGATGAAAATTAACTAACAATCACTATCGATCGCCTAACAATCGAATAGAATGACAAGAATCAACGTTTTCCTGAAATTGACGAGTTACACGTACAAAGCCGGAAGCATCTGTCGCGGCGATGCTGCCAACCTTCGCGACATGCAGCGCGCTCTAGCGCCGATAAGTTTTTCAGCGATTTAATAAAAATGGAGCTCTAACAAACGATGAAAATTAACTAACAATCACTATCGATCGCCTAACAATCGAATAGAATGACAAGAATCAACGTTTTCCTGAAATTGACGAGTTACACGTGCAAAGCCGGAAGCATCTGTCGCGGCGATGCTGCCAACCTTCGTGACATGCAGCGCGCTCTAGCGCCGAAAAGTTTTTCAGCGATTAAATAAAAATGGAGCTCTAACAAACGATGAAAATTAACTAACAATCACTATCGATCGCCTAACAATCGAATAGAATGACAAGAATCAACGTTTTCCTGAAATTGACGAGTTACACGTGCAAAGCCGGAAGCATCTGTCGCGGCGATGCTGCCAACCTTCGCGACATGCAGCGCGCTCTAGCGCCGAAAAGTTTTTCAGCGATTAAATAAAAATGGAGCTTTAACAAACGATGAAAATTAACTAACAATCACTATCGATCGCCTAACAATCGAATAGAATGACAAAAATCAACGTTTTCCTGAAATTGACGAGTTACACGTGCAAAGCCGGAAGCATCTGTCGCGGCGATGCTGCCAACCTTCGCGACATGCAGCGCGCTCTAGCGCCGAAAAGTTTTTCATCGATTAAATAAAAATGGACCTCTAACAAACGATGAAAATTAACTAACAATCACTAGCGATCGTCTAATAATCCAATAGAATGGCAAAAATCAACGTTTTGCTGAAATTGACGAGTTACATGTGCAAAGCCGGAAGCAGCTGTCGCGACGATGCTGCGAACCTTCGCGACATGCAGCGCGCTCTAGCGCCGAAAAGTTTTTCAGCGATTTAATAAAAATGGAGCTCTAACAAACGATGAAAATTAACTAACAATCACTATCGATCGCCTAACAATCGAATAGAATGACAAGAATCAACGTTTTCCTGAAATTGACGAGTTACACGTACAAAGCCGGAAGCATCTGTCGCGGCGATGCTGCCAACCTTCGCGACATGCAGCGCGCTCTAGCGCCGAAAAGTTTTTCAGCGATTTAATAAAAATGGAGCTCTAACAAACGATGAAAATTAACTAACAATCACTATCGATCGCCTGACAATCGAATAGAATGACAAGAATCAACGTTTTCCTGAAATTGACGAGTTACACGTGCAAAGCCGGAAGCATCTGTCGCGGCGATGCTGCCAACCTTCGCGACATGCAGCGCGCTCTAGCGCCGAAAAGTTTTTCATCGATTAAATAAAAATGGACCTCTAACAAACGATGAAAATTAACTAACAATCACTAGCGATCGTCTAATAATCCAATAGAATGGCAAAAATCAACGTTTTGCTGAAATTGACGAGTTACATGTGCAAAGCCGGAAGCAGCTGTCGCGACGATGCTGCGAACCTTCGCGACATGCAGCGCGCTCTAGCGCCGAAAAGTTTTTCAGCGATTTAATAAAAATGGAGCTCTAACAAACGATGAAAATTAACTAACAATCACTATCGATCGCCTAACAATCGAATAGAATGACAAGAATCAACGTTTTCCTGAAATTGACGAGTTACACGTACAAAGCCGGAAGCATCTGTCGCGGCGATGCTGCCAACCTTCGCGACATGCAGCGCGCTCTAGCGCCGAAAAGTTTTTCAGCGATTTAATAAAAATGGAGCTCTAACAAACGATGAAAATTAACTAACAATCACTATCGATCGCCTAACAATCGAATAGAATGACAAGAATCAACGTTTTCCTGAAATTGACGAGTTACACGTGCAAAGCCGGAAGCATCTGTCGCGGCGATGCTGCCAACCTTCGCGACATGCAGCGCGCTCTAGCGCCGAAAAGTTTTTCATCGATTAAATAAAAATGGACCTCTAACAAACGATGAAAATTAACTAACAATCACTAGCGATCGTCTAATAATCCAATAGAATGGCAAAAATCAACGTTTTGCTGAAATTGACGAGTTACACGTACAAAGCCGGAAGCATCTGTCGCGGCGATGCTGCCAACCTTCGCGACATGCAGCGCGCTCTAGCGCCGAAAAGTTTTTCAGCGATTTAATAAAAATGGAGCTCTAACAAACGATGAAAATTAACTAACAATCACTATCGATCGCCTAACAATCGAATAGAATGACAAGAATCAACGTTTTCCTGAAATTGACGAGTTACACGTACAAAGCCGGAAGCATCTGTCGCGGCGATGCTGCCAACCTTCGCGACATGCAGCGCGCTCTAGCGCCGAAAAGTTTTTCAGCGATTAAATAAAAATGGAGCTCTAACAAACGATGAAAATTAACTAACAATCACTATCGATCGCCTAACAATCGAATAGAATGACAAGAATCAACGTTTTCCTGAAATTGACGAGTTACACGTACAAAGCCGGAAGCATCTGTCGCGGCGATGCTGCCAACCTTCGCGACATGCAGCGCGCTCTAGCGCCGAAAAGTTTTTCATCGATTAAATAAAAATGGAGCTCTAACAAACGATGAAAATTAACTAACAATCACTAGCGATCGTCTAACAATCCAATAGAATGGCTAAAATCAACGTTTTGCTGAAATTGACGAGTTACATGTGCAAAGCCGGAAGCAGCTGTCGCGACGATGCTGCGAACCTTTGCGACATGCAGCGCGCTCTAGCGCCGAAAAGTTTTTCAGCGATTTAATAAAAATGGAGCTCTAGCAAACGATGAAAATTAACTAACAATCACTATCGATCGCCTAACAATCGAATAGAATGACAAGAATCAACGTTTTCCTGAAATTGACGAGTTACACGTACAAAGCCGAAAGCATCTGTCGCGGCGATGCTGCCAACCTTCGCGACATGCAGCGCGCTCTAGCGCCGAAAAGTTTTTCAGCGATTAAATAAAAATGGAGCTCTAACAAACGATGAAAATTAACTAACAATCACTATCGCTCGCCTAACAATCGAATAGAATGACAAGAATCAACGTTTTCCTGAAATTGACGAGTTACACGTACAAAGCCGGAAGCATCTGTCGCGGCAATCTGCCAACCTTCGCGACATGCAGCGCGCTCTAGCGCCGAAAAGTTTTTCAGCGATTAAATAAAAATGGAGCTCTAACAAACGATGAAAATTAACTAACAATCACTATCGATCGCCTAACAATCGAATAGAATGACAAGAATCAACGTTTTCCTGAAATTGACGAGTTACACGTGCAAAGCCGGAAGCATCTGTCGCGGCGATGCTGCCAACCTTCGCGACATGCAGCGCACTCTAGCGCCGAAAAGTTTTTCAGCGATTAAATAAAAATGGAGCTCTAACAAACGATGACAATTAACTAACAATCACTATCGATCGCCTAACAATCGAATAGAATGACAAGAATCAACGTTTTCCTGAAATTGACGAGTTACACGTGCAAAGCCGGAAGCATCTGTCGCGGCGATGCTGCCAACCTTCGCGACATGCAGCGCGCTCTAGCGCCGAAAAGTTTTTCAGCGATTAAATAAAAATGGAGCTCTAACAAACGATGAAAATTAACTAACAATCACTATCGATCGCCTAACAATCGAATAGAATGACAAGAATCAACGTTTTCCTGAAATTGACGAGTTACACGTGCAAAGCCGGAAGCATCTGTCGCGGCGATGCTGCCAACCTTCGCGACATGCAGCGCGCTCTAGCGCCGAAAAGTTTTTCATCGATTAAATAAAAATGGACCTCTAACAAACGATGAAAATTAACTAACAATCACTAGCGATCGACTAATAATCCAATAGAATGGCAAAAATCAACGTTTTGCTGAAATTGACGAGTTACATGTGCAAAGCCGGAAGCAGCTGTCGCGACGATGCTGCGAACCTTCGCGACATGCAGCGCGCTCTAGCGCCGAAAAGTTTTTCAGCGATTTAATAAAAATGGAGCTCTAACAAACGATGAAAATTAACTAACAATCACTATCGATCGCCTAACAATCGAATAGAATGACAAGAATCAACGTTTTCCTGAAATTGACGAGTTACACGTACAAAGCCGGAAGCATCTGTCGCGGCGATGCTGCCAACCTTCGCGACATGCAGCGCGCTCTAGCGCCGAAAAGTTTTTCAGCGATTAAATAAAAATGGAGCTCTAACAAACGATGAAAATTAACTAACAATCACTATCGATCGCCTAACAATCGAATAGAATGACAAGAATCAACGTTTTCCTGAAATTGACGAGTTACACGTACAAAGCCGGAAGCATCTGTCGCGGCGATGCTGCCAACCTTCGCGACATGCAGCGCGCTCTAGCGCCGAAAAGTTTTTCATCGATTAAATAAAAATGGAGCTCTAACAAACGATGAAAATTAACTAACAATCACTATCGATCGCCTAACAATCGAATAGAATGACAAGAATCAACGTTTTCCTGAAATTGACGAGTTACACGTACAAAGCCGGAAGCATCTGTCGCGGCGATGCTGCCAACCTTCGCGACATGCAGCGCGCTCTAGCGCCGAAAAGTTTTTCATCGATTAAATAAAAATGGAGCTCTAACAAACGATGAAAATTAACTAACAATCACTAGCGATCGTCTAACAATCCAATAGAATGGCAAAAATCAACGTTTTGCTGAAATTGACGAGTTACATGTGCAAAGCCGGAAGCAGCTGTCGCGACGATGCTGCGAACCTTTGCGACATGCAGCGCGCTCTAGCGCCGAAAAGTTTTTCAGCGATTTAATAAAAATGGAGCTCTAGCAAACGATGAAAATTAACTAACAATCACTATCGATCGCCTAACAATCGAATAGAATGACAAGAATCAACGTTTTCCTGAAATTGACGAGTTACACGTACAAAGCCGAAAGCATCTTTCGCGGCGATGCTGCCAACCTTCGCGACATTCAGCGCGCTCTAGCGCCGAAAAGTTTTTCAGCGATTAAATAAAAATGGAGCTCTAACAAACGATGAAAATTAACTAACAATCACTATCGATCGCCTAACAATCGAATAGAATGACAAGAATCAACGTTTTCCTGAAATTGACGAGTTACACGTGCAAAGCCGGAAGCATCTGTCGCGGCGATGCTGCCAACCTTCGCGACATGCAGCGCGCTCTAGCGCCGAAAAGTTTTTCAGCGATTAAATAAAAATGGAGCTCTAACAAACGATGAAAATTAACTAACAATCACTATCGATCGCCTAACAATCGAATAGAATGACAAGAATCAACGTTTTCCTGAAATTGACGAGTTACACGTGCAAAGCCGGAAGCATCTGTCGCGGCGATGCTGCCAACCTTCGCGACATGCAGCGCGCTCTAGCGCCGAAAAGTTTTTCAGCGATTTAATAAAAATGGAGCTCTAACAAACGATGAAAATTAACTAACAATCACTATCGATCGCCTAACAATCGAATAGAATGACAAGAATCAACGTTTTCCTGAAATTGACGAGTTACACGTGCAAAGCCGGAAGCATCTGTTGCGGCGATGCTGCCAACCTTCGCGACATGCAGCGCGCTCTAGCGCCGAAAAGTTTTTCATCGATTAAATAAAAATGGAGCTCTAACAAACGATGAAAATTAACTAACAATCACTAGCGATCGTCTAACAATCCAATAGAATGGCAAAAATCAACGTTTTGCTGAAATTGACGAGTTACATGTGCAAAGCCGGAAGCAGCTGTCGCGACGATGCTGCCAACCTTCGCGACATGCAGCGCGCTCTAGCGCCGAAAAGTTTTTCAGCGATTAAATAAAAATGGAGCTCTAACAAACGATGACAATTAACTAACAATCACTAGCGATCGTCTAATAATCCAATAGAATGGCAAAAATCAACGTTTTGCTGAAATTGACGAGTTACATGTGCAAAGCCGGAAGCAGCTGTCGCGACGATGCTGCGAACCTTCGCGACATGCAGCGCGCTCTAGCGCCGAAAAGTTTTTCAGCGATTTAATAAAAATGGAGCTCTAACAAACGATGAAAATTAACTAACAATCACTATCGATCGCCTAACAATCGAATAGAATGACAAGAATCAACGTTTTCCTGAAATTGACGAGTTACACGTACAAAGCCGGAAGCATCTGTCGCGGCGATGCTGCCAACCTTCGCGACATGCAGCGCGCTCTAGCGCCGAAAAGTTTTTCAGCGATTAAATAAAAATGGAGCTCTAACAAACGATGAAAATTAACTAACAATCCCTATCGATCGCCTAACAATCGAATAGAATGACAAGAATCAACGTTTTCCTGAAATTGACGAGTTACACGTACAAAGCCGGAAGCATCTGTCGCGGCGATGCTGCCAACCTTCGCGACATGCAGCGCGCTCTAGCGCCGAAAAGTTTTTCAGCGATTTAATAAAAATGGAGCTCTAACAAACGATGAAAATTAACTAACAATCACTATCGATCGCCTAACAATCGAATAGAATGACAAGAATCAACGTTTTCCTGAAATTGACGAGTTACACGTGCAAAGCCGGAAGCATCTGTCGCGGCGATGCTGCCAACCTTCGTGACATGCAGCGCGCTCTAGCGCCGAAAAGTTTTTCAGCGATTAAATAAAAATGGAGCTCTAACAAACGATGAAAATTAACTAACAATCACTATCGATCGCCTAACAATCGAATAGAATGACAAGAATCAACGTTTTCCTGAAATTGACGAGTTACACGTGCAAAGCCGGAAGCATCTGTCGCGGCGATGCTGCCAACCTTCGCGACATGCAGCGCGCTCTAGCGCCGAAAAGTTTTTCAGCGATTAAATAAAAATGGAGCTCTAACAAACGATGACAATTAACTAACAATCACTATCGATCGCCTAACAATCGAATAGAATGACAAGAATCAACGTTTTCCTGAAATTGACGAGTTACACGTGCAAAGCCGGAAGCATCTGTCGCGGCGATGCTGCCAACCTTCGCGACATGCAGCGCGCTCTAGCGCCGAAAAGTTTTTCAGCGATTAAATAAAAATGGAGCTCTAACAAACGATGAAAATTAACTAACAATCACTATCGATCGCCTAACAATCGAATAGAATGACAAGAATCAATGTTTTCCTGAAATTGACGAGTTACACGTACAAAGCCGGAAGCATCTGTCGCGGCGATGCTGCCAACCTTCGCGACATGCAGCGCGCTCTAGCGCCGAAAAGTTTTTCAGCGATTTAATAAAAATGGAGCTCTAACAAACGATGAAAATTAACTAACAATCACTATCGATCGCCTAACAATCGAATAGAATGACAAGAATCAACGTTTTCCTGAAATTGACGAGTTACACGTGCAAAGCCGGAAGCATCTGTCGCGGCGATGCTGCCAACCTTCGCGACATGCAGCGCGCTCTAGCGCCGAAAAGTTTTTCATCGATTAAATAAAAATGGAGCTCTAACAAACGATGAAAATTAACTAACAATCACTAGCGATCGTCTAACAATCCAATAGAATGGCAAAAATCAACGTTTTGCTGAAATTGACGAGTTACATGTGCAAAGCCGGAAGCAGCTGTCGCGACGATGCTGCGAACCTTCGCGACATGCAGCGCGCTCTAGCGCCGAAAAGTTTTTCAGCGATTTAATAAAAATGGAGCTCTAACAAACGATGAAAATTAACTAACAATCACTATCGATCGCCTAACAATCGAATAGAATGACAAGAATCAACGTTTTCCTGAAATTGACGAGTTACACGTACAAAGCCGGAAGCATCTGTCGCGGCGATGCTGCCAACCTTCGCGACATGCAGCGCGCTCTAGCGCCGAAAAGTTTTTCAGCGATTTAATAAAAATGGAGCTCTAACAAACGATGAAAATTAACTAACAATCACTATCGATCGCCTAACAATCGAATAGAATGACAAGAATCAACGTTTTCCTGAAATTGACGAGTTACACGTTCAAAGCCGGAAGCATCTGTCGCGGCAATGCTGCCAACCTTCGCGACATGCAGCGCGCTCTAGCGCCGAAAAGTTTTTCATCGATTAAATAAAAATGGAGCTCTAACAAACGATGAAAATTAACTAACAATCACTAGCGATCGTCTAACAATCCAATAGAATGGCAAAAATCAACGTTTTGCTGAAATTGACGAGTTACATGTGCAAAGCCGGAAGCAGCTGTCGCGACGATGCTGCGAACCTTTGCGACATGCAGCGCGCTCTAGCGCCGAAAAGTTTTTCAGCCATTTAATAAAAATGGAGCTCTAGCAAACGATGAAAATTAACTAACAATCACTATCGATCGCCTAACAATCGAATAGAATGACAAGAATCAACGTTTTCCTGAAATTGACGAGTTACACGTACAAAGCCGAAAGCATCTGTCGCGGCGATGCTGCCAACCTTCGCGACATGCAGCGCGCTCTAGCGCCGAAAAGTTTTTCAGCGATTAAATAAAAATGGAGCTCTAACAAACGATGAAAATTAACTAACAATCACTATCGCTCGCCTAACAATCGAATAGAATGACAAGAATCAACGTTTTCCTGAAATTGACGAGTTACACGTACAAAGCCGGAAGCATCTGTCGCGGCAATCTGCCAACCTTCGCGACATGCAGCGCGCTCTAGCGCCGAAAAGTTTTTCAGCGATTAAATAAAAATGGAGCTCTAACAAACGATGAAAATTAACTAACAATCACTATCGATCGCCTAACAATCGAATAGAATGACAAGAATCAACGTTTTCCTGAAATTGACGAGTTACACGTGCAAAGCCGGAAGCATCTGTCGCGGCGATGCTGCCAACCTTCGCGACATGCAGCGCGCTCTAGCGCCGAAAAGTTTTTCAGCGAGTAAATAAAAATGGAGCTCTAACAAACGATGAAAATTAACTAACAATCACTATCGATCGCCTAACAATCGAATAGAATGACAAGAATCAACGTTTTCCTGAAATTGACGAGTTACACGTGCAAAGCCGGAAGCATCTGTCGCGGCGATGCTGCCAACCTTCGCGACATGCAGCGCGCTTTAGCGCCGAAAAGTTTTTCAGCGATTAAATAAAAATGGAGCTCTAACAAACGATGAAAATTAACTAACAATCACTAGCGATCGTCTAACAATCCAATAGAATGGCAAAAATCAACGTTTTGCTGAAATTGACGAGTTACATGTGCAAAGCCGGAAGCAGCTGTCGCGGCCATGCTGCGATCCTTCGCGACATGCAGCGCGCTCTAACGCCGAAAAGTTTTTCAGCGATTAAATAAAAATGGAGCTCTAACAAACGATGAAAATTAACTAACAATCACTAGCGATTGTCTGACAATGTAATAGAATGACAACAATCAACGTTTTGCTGAAATTGACGAGTTACACGTGCAAAGCCGGAAGCAGCTGTTGCGACGATGCTGCCATCTTTAGTGGCTTGCAGCGCTCTAGGGCCGAAAAGTTTTTCATTAATATAACAATAATTGAGATCTAACAAACGATATAAAGTGACTAACAATCACTAACAAACGACTAACAATCGATTGGTTACGCAGAAAACTTCGAAATCACTAGAAAACCATTTTCTGGGGCTAACTTTGGCAAAAATTTGTTTTTCGATTTATTCAATAAATAAAGTCTAACAAACGCTGGGTTTTATCTACCAAACACTAACAAACGACTAACAATCGATTGGCGTCAAAAAGAGTTCGATATTTCCATAGTCGGCGGCCAAGTTAATGGAGCTCGTTCTTGTCTTTCACTTCATTTCGGTTCGGTGATGAGCAGCGACGCACGCGGTGAAACCACCAACCACTAATAACTGGATTTCCGTGGACGCTTTTGGATCGTGATCGCCGTAAGCGTTCGGACTCCTTAGCTCTAGTCTTCTTGCTAGCCGCCATGGTATTTGCCATGGAGGCTAGCATGGAGACTAGAGTAAAGGAGCCCGAACGCAATGCTGGCGAAATGGTTGTGAAAGTGATGAATGATCCGCGGATTGTACCCGCCTGGCGGCGCTACCACTGCTGGCTCCTTCCGCGCGGTGATTTTGAATCGTCGATCAATGCAGCCAGATCGCGCGTAAAAGTTACCCCCTCTCTAGTCTCTTACGCGCCCATCACCCAATCATAGTAGCGCGTGTCCGTGAGCGAACGACGCTCGGACGTCTTCGGAAAGAGCCGAGCACGGTCGAAGTTTCCCGACCGCGCCTTCGGCAGCTACACTAACACATGGACGCTGAGCACGTTCATGTGCGGCCAAGCCGAAACGAAGGCTTCGAGGGAAAAAGCAATCTGAGCACGACTCGCGCGTGACCTCACCCGACGGCACGCGGGAGGCTTTTAGATGATTTCAATGCTTATTTAACTCTTGATTCTCTGCATTGTTGATGTATACAAAAAATGTATGGCGCACTCTGCTCGCTTATTTTTTAGTTTATACATTAATTTAAATATAATAATAAATCTCAATTACAACTTATTTATCTTATATAAAATTGTTTACGCTTCACTCACACCCGTTCCTATGCCAAATAAATTATAATTCAAAAAAGTAAGCTGAAATATATTTATATTCGTATTATTATATTAATTCTCATACTTTCATCAAGCGATAAAGCATTATCCCCAAAAAGAAGCCAATCATCCATCCGGCCGCGAATCGTAAGTACCAGAAAGTGCACATATTCTACAAGCGATGAGATGGTCCGTTGGTAGCGTTCCTGGCTTCGGTCCGTAGGGGCCCCTAGTGCAAATTTTTCTCCAAATTTTTCACAATTTCTCATATTTTAGTCGTATTTGAGATTTTCGGAGAAAAAATGATTTAAAACAGATTCAAGTTCTGGTCTATTTCCCAAAAACACATTTTTTTACTGAAAATTCATGATTCCTCATTTTTTCCCGGAAATTTCTCTTTGTCATATGACCTGAGTGAACGGCTGCGGACATATTCGGAGAAAAGGTAAAGATGAAAAGAAATGAGATTTTCGTAAAAAAAAAATTATTTTTTTTTTTTCGGAAATTTCCCTTTTTCCTATTACCTGAGTGAATGGCTGCGAAAATATTCGGAGAAAATTTAGAGATAAAAAAAATGAGATTTTCGTAAAAAAATTTAGCATTTTTTTTTCCGGAACTTTTTCTTTTTCCTATTGAGTGAACGGCTGCGGAGATATTCGGAGAAAAGTTATAGATGAAAAAAATGAGATTTTCGCAAAAAAAAACTTACATTTTTTTATCCCTCATAATTCTGAGAAATAATGAATTTCCGAAATGTTTGCAAACAATATTTTCCTTAAGGGGTAACACCACTGTAACGGCCTGCCACAAAGTGTTTTAGACAAATAATACTTGGGGTAATTATTAAGCATATATTGACGTATATTGCAAAAAAATTTTATGAGAAAATATTACAAAATGACGACACTGCAGCAAATTCTTCCGAGGCATGTTGAACTTAAGGTGCTATGCGGTACGTAGTATAACTTGTGCCAATTTTAATCTAGACAAAATATTTTTTTTAATCTAGATGAGTGTAGCTAGTGAACCACGTAGGGGATTTTAGAAATATTGATTTTTGAGTAATTGCCGAGTATTTGACTAAAAATGTTCATCTAGACCTAATAAAACAAAATTCTTTTTTTATATTAAAATTGGCACAGTTATACTGCGTGCCGCAGAGTTTCGACATGCTTCGGAAGAATTGCTGCAATGTCGCCATTTTGTAATATTTTCGGATAAAAATTTCTAGCAATATACTTAAATTCATGCTCAATAAATGCCGCAAGTATTATTTGTTTATCACATTTTCTTCCGCCAAAAAAAATATCACAAAATACGCTTCCTGCAAGGCCGTTACAGTGGTGTTACCCCTTAAAGCCTTCATATAATTTCCGACATTTTCCCGTGATCGTAATTAAAATGATGAAATATTCGGAAAAATTCGAAAAAATTCGGAGAAATTCGGAGAAACTCGGATGTTTGCGTAAAAATAATTGTCCGCAAAACTCCGAATTCTTCATATTTGTTCCAATTCATAGAAAAATTCGGAAAAATTTGGCGGAAAAAATCGGCATTTTTCAGAAAAAAATTTGCACTTGGGGTGCGGGATCGTTCCCAGCGCTCAGTGCTTTTTTATAATTATTATTACTATTAATTCTTATTTGATTAGTTATTTTTATTAGTTATCATTATTATTTTAATTAGTTATCTTTTAGTGTCGACAAATTTATCGCGCACTCTGACCGCTTATTTTATTAGTTTGTACGTTAATTTAAATATAATAATAAATCTAAATTACAACTTATTTATCTTCTAAAAAATTGTTTGCGCTTTACTCACACCCGTCCCTATGCCAAATAAATTGTAATTCATAAAAGTAAGCGGAAATATATTTATATTCGTATTATTATATTCATTCTCATATACTTTCATCAAGCGATAAAGCATTATGATAATGCTTTATCGCTTGATTTCGGCAATTACTCAAAAATCAATATTTCTAAAATCCCCTACGTGGTTCACTAGCTACACTCATCTAGATTTAATTAAAAAAATTATTTTGTCCAGATTAAAATTGGCACAAGTTATACTGCGCGACGCAGAGCACCTTAAGTTCAACATGTCCCGGAAGAATTTGCTGCAGTGTCGCAATTTTGTAATTTTTTCCCATAACATTTTTTGCAATATACTTCAATATATGCTTAATAATTACCCCAAGTATTATTTGTCTAAAACGCTTCGTGGCAGGCCGTTACAGTGGTTTTACCCCTTAAGGAAAATAATGTTTGCAAACATTTCGGAAATTCATTATTTCTCAGAATTATGAGGGATAAAAAATGTAATAAGTTTTTTTACGAAAATCTCATTTTTTTGTTATTGGTTTTTTCCTTATGTACACGCTTTTCGCGTTTGTTACCTATTCTTTCCCCTCATTGTGCGCGTTTCTTTCCTCGACTGTTTTTTACTCCTTTTTTCTTCATCTTTCTCCCTATTCCCCCCTCTTGCGGCCGCAGCCGACTTCCCCCTCTGTATTATATTCATCATGACATTTCTGTCATGGGTATAGGGAAACTGCGGAAAACCTACACCAATACAGCCGGTCATCGAGTTCGCCCCCCAGTCGTGGAACTAGTCTTATTGTGCCGCGAAATGCCGAAAAAAAAACATTTCACAACGAAATGTACGCGACTGGGATTCGAACGCTAACCATTAGACCATCGCACCGGTTAATAGGAAAAACAAAAAGTTCCGGAAAAAAAATAATAACAATCTTTTACGAAAATCTCATTTTTTTCATCTTTAAATTTTCTCCGAATATCTTCACAGCCGTTCACTCAGGTAATAGGAAAAAGGGAAATTTCCGGAAATAAATAACAATAATAAGTTTTTTTTAACGAAAATCTCATTTCTTTTCATCTTTAACTTTTCTCCGAATATGTCCGCAGCCGTTCACTCAGGTCATAGGAAAAAGAGAAATTTCAGGGAAAAAAATGAGAAATCATGAATTTTCAGTAAAAAAAATGTGTTTTTGGGAAATAGACCAGAACTTGAATATGTTTTAAATAATTTTTTTCTCCGAAAATCTCAAATACGACTAAAATATGAGAAATTATGAAAAATTTGCACTAGGGACCCCTGCGGACCGAAGTCAGGAACGCTACCAACGGAACCATCTCATCGCTCGTAGAATATGTATACTTTCTGGTACTTAGGATTCGCGGCCGGAGGATGATTAGCTTGTTTTTGGGGATAATGCTTTATCGCTTGATGAAAGTATGTAAGAATTAATATAATAATACGAATATAAATATATTTCCGCTTACTTTTATGAATTATAATTTATTTGACATAAGGACGGGTGTGAGTGAAGCGTAAACAATTTGATATAAGATAAATAAGTTGTAATTTAGATTTATTATTATATTTAAATTAACGTATAAACTAAAAAAATAAGCGATCAGAGTGCGCGATACATTTTTTTTTATACATTAATACTGCAGAGAATCAAGAGCTAAATAAGCATTGAAATCATCTAAAAGCCTCCCGCGTGCCGTCGGGTGAAGTCACGCGCGAGTCGTGCTCAGATTGCTTCTTCCTCGAAGCTTCGTTTCGGCTTGGCCGCACATGAACGTGCTCAGCGTCCATGTGTTGGTGTAGCTGCCGAAGGCGCGGTCGGGAAACTTCGAACGTGCCCGGCTCTTTCCGAAGACGTCCGAGCGTCGCTCGCTCACGGACACGCGCTACTATGATTGGGTGATGGGCGCGTAAGAGACTAGAGAAGGGGTAACGTTTACGCGCGATCTGACTGCACTCACTGACAGTAATACGTCACTGATGTATGTCACAAACACTGCTAAGCCGGTCCTCACGCACCTATCCTAATCGGTACCAGGCGCTGGTATCGCTTGCGGATATTTTTCGAACTACAAGATCTTTCATCACTTTCGCGATCCACTTTTCGACGATTCCGCCATATGCGTTCGGGCTCCTTTACTCTAGTCTCCATGGAGGCTAGGATGCGTATTCGATCCTCTTCCATCTCTCTTACACCACTTCGATACTCAGCTTACTTCTCGAGGTCTTAGAGATAGTGGCGCCATCCCTGTTCGACCACATTTTCGTAGCCCCTTTGAAATGCACAGATCGGACTCCTCCCACTCTAGCCTCCATGTTCACTCGCTTTTCACACTTGGGGAAAAAATATTAAAGCCCAGCGTTGTGTAAATATTCCTACGATTAAAATCCAGAATGGAAATCACAAAAATTGAAGTACATCTTTAAAAGAGGAAGAAAAGCTTTTTAGTGATATTTTTAAACATTTTTTCATTCAGAAAATTCATAATAAATTATGCGTGATGTAGTTGTTTAAAATGTCCATTCGTAGGATTTTCGCTATGATTGAGTTTCGGAGAAAATTTCCTCCCACTACAAGGTAAAAAAACTTTAAACGGTTGTCCTGAGCAAAGTACAGGAAAACGAACAAGGCTAAAAATATAATTCGAAGCTCAATTAGACTGTACATATTCTTGACTAATCTGTGAGTAAATCTGTAAGAAAACGGTGACGCAGCAAAAAAAATACAATAAAGTGGCATATTAGAATCGATTAAGGGGTACTTGCGAAACATTTAATCAGAAGCATCGCTGAAGAAGACGATTAAGACGATACCTTGAATTTTTAAAATCGTTTATCGGAAGGCTCAACACGGCAAAACTATCGCAAACGTACTGTTGTCGCGACCTTCGGCCCTTGCTATTTACTTGCCTTCCTTTCCCGACGAGTTTCTCTGTTCACTACAGCATTTTGAGCCCCCTAATGTTAGGTTGTTGGAGGTCCCGGAAAACCCTGTCGCAATAGGGATATCTCGGACCCTCCATAAGAATAGAAAGTATCTCGAATTCCTTGCTGAGAGCATCATAAACATCCGTGCAATAATTCTTTACGAGTGGAAAGGCCCGCTCCTAAAGCAATACACGATTCGCCGAAGGCCTCGCAAATACGAGGCCATTAAGGCACAACACCACTGTGACCCCCTGTTTTTTTGCCATTTTTCAAGAATTTTTTTTGTGGGAAAAAAAGATGTTCGAAATTTTATTTTATTTTGTTCGTTGTTTATTGAAGATACATAAAAAAAAATTTCATATTTTTCACGTCCCATGGTGACGCTGGGGAAGCTCCCGCCGTCAGGTACTGTTGCCTCTGCAGTGGTTCGCGGCACGCAGCAGAACTCTCTTCAAAGTCGATCTGAAAAAAAAATACCGAGTGTTTTCGTTAATAATATGATATTTTGAAGAGAAGTACATAGGGATTTGAAAAAATATTGATTTTTAAAAAATAGGCACGCTTTTGAAATTAAAGGACGATTTTCGAGCAAAATTTCTCGTCGAAAATAGGCTATAACTTTTTTTTATTATTGAGATATCGAAAAAATCCTATGTACTTCTTTAGATAATCTAGTTTTATTGATGCAGTCCAAATTTGAAGTCGATCGGATAAAAATTGCTGGAGTTCTGCTGCATGCCGCACTCAAAAAAGTGGTTTTGAGAAGAACGCGTTCAAAGTTTTAGGTTTGTTAATTTATGCGATAAATTGGAAAAAAATTGTTTACCTTTAATCAGCGATGCCGGCACCATATAGCTGGCCTTCAAGAAGCAAATCATTGTCCCTAGCATCTTTTCTCGAACTTGTAGAGGCTCTTTTTGCCTCTTTTGCAGCGTCTGTGAGCGAGCGCTCCGCCAGCTCGATCTGCGCTGCGTCGGTTTCAACGCAAAAATTGGAACAATTTGGGCCGATAGTTATTCCCAACGTCTCCAAAACTTTCATGAGGCTTCTCAGGCCATCATTGAATAATAATACCGCGGTATCAGCTGCAATATCGACGATTTTTTTGCTCCCGGACTGACACTTGGGGGCTATTGCCCAAACTGATTTGTTGTAGCTTTCGTTGTTGTTTTCCGTGAAGCCGCCCAAACAACGCTGCAGCAAATCGTTTCTGCTCAAATTGATATATCCCGGTATACCTGCCGACCCTGAGGCGCGCAGCTGCGCGGGACCCCGAGCGTCACGGAGCGCTGCACCGCTCCACAAAATATTCAATATCTCCGAAAATAATTATTTTTTCGACCTGGGTCCAACGGCATCTTAATCTTAAATGTATTTTAGATTTTTCTAGATGGTTTTCAAAAAATCGATTTTTTGAAGCCGTCACAGTGGTATTGTCCCTTAAGAGACCCATTTACCTCCGCGTTGCCGTACTTGGGGACCGATGGATGGTACGCCACCAATGAGCCGTACGTATTGGGTAGAGGTGTCAACCTTAAGACGTGTTCTCCAATCAAGGAAATGCATTGCATTTCCCAATGAGGGGGAACCGCCCTACTGGGCAGCGCGGGTGAACCAAGCGAGTGGCTAGAGTATCAGTCTAAAGTCAGCAAGCGCGAGAGAAGGTGAACCTTCAAGCGTGGTATCAAGCGATCGTACACTCTATGTTTGTACGTGTGACTTTATAAGTGAATAAAGATCGTTTTTACGCTAACTACGTTTATTCTTTATTTCTCACGAACTTCTAAGAGTGGTGACTGCTCTCTCAGGCACTGGCGATCCTATCGAGACCGAGGTTTCCAAATAGTCGCATGACACTGTCGATAAATGCAACGACTGCAAGTTAATATTGGTACCTGTACGCACTGATAGAGCTTCATGGATAATTCAGCTGCAACTTGAAATGAGAACACATAGCACGTAACTGAGAATAATTTATGAAGTTTTAAGTGTAAGAACGCTATCACTGATGAATGAACTATGAAAACAATTTGTCACTGCATCATCCGCAGAGATAATAAAAATATCGGACCAACGAGAGACTTCGTTGTAAAGAAAGAATGTCGATATGAATAAAAAAAAAAAGTAATTTCCGTTCTCGACATTTTTGTTCCAAGACTTTGGTAGGATATTGAATGTCCGATCGTTTGGATGCAATAGGGATTGTTCTTTTTTTTCTAACAGCCCAGTTCTGTTCGGCGAACGTAGGATGCAAAAATTCCACAACCGTGCTTTCAAGATCCTCGTAGAAGATCTGAAACGTAAATCTGCAACCAAAAAGATTTTGTATGACGATAAAAATAAACAAGTAAAAACAATTTTGAAGAATTCTTGTTGCATTTCAGCGATGGAAATTCCAATATCCCAACCGCGGTGTGGTAATCAAATCGTACTGCCTATATTAACAATACAAATTATATAGCGTGTAAATCAAGAACAAATAAATATTAACAATCGATGATACAAGACTCGAACGAAAACGTTGAATAAATCATTTCTAGGGAAATTCTTTATAGCGATTGGAAAAGTTATCTTCCTTGTTGGTTGATCTTACCATTATTCGAAGTACAGAAACGATTGCGGGTACATTCTCCTCCCCAAAATTAACTCAATGTCACTGATTAATGTTACTAATAAAACATATTAAAAATGGGCAAAATATTGGGAGCAGATATAAAAAGTTCTTTTGTACTTCATTCAAGCAATTATTTGTTGCGTGTATAGCCCAAGACGTGCACTCTATTATTAATCTCGTATTTACCGCATCACCGTCAGGTAAAATCACTGAGAAATCCCGGTTGGATTCTTCTAACATCTGCGGAAAATAACTACGCGATGTCTCACTCAATCTGCGGAGGTTCATAATTCAGCAGACATTCGGACAATTGTCTGTCCCCTAAATTAACAATTTTTTTGCACATCTCAACGGCCAGTCTGTTACTTCGACGCAGGTACATGGCCGAGTGATGTAGCGCTATATCGTACATGAGAGGGCACCAGGCCTCCTTGACGATACGTCTGACGAGCGCGGTCATGTAGGATTCGATGAGGGTCGGATCGTCCTCGATAGGATAGAGATACTCGCTAAACGGTATCGCCAGTTTTTCTCGCTTCAGTCGGATATATCGGAGTACAGCGGCGTGCTCGGACCACAACAACTTGCGATAATGAACGTCGTGACGTTGGGCAAGCGGTACGAGAAGGGCCATGGAAAAGCCATCGTTTCCGTATGAATTTGCGCAGAAACTCTCGCACAGTGCCGTAAAGAGATCTGTGAAAGAGCTAAGCCCCGGTAGCTCAGAGCTAAAGTCCAATTTCGTGTGATTCTTCTGCAATAAACGCTTGAGAGTCTCGTTCAGAAGAATAGATACGTTGTGGTTGAGGTAGACCGTGTCGCAGAGATAGACGAGGGTGAGTCTGCTGAAGCGTAGACTGGGTGAGAGATCGTTGACGATTTCAGGCATGCTTAATTCCAGACTCAGTGGAACGAGTATCTTCGGCGTGTCTGTCTCGTTCCAGTCACCCGTATTGTTTTTGTATCTTGTGTAGGCTGCGACGAGTGAAAGGTACAGCCAATCTTTGGGCATTGCCGATTGTTCCCAACTCCCCGTCAAAGACACGTATTCGCTATATGTACCGCTGAGATCCATCGGCAAGTTCATCGATGCATCCACTCTCCCGTCAAGTTCGTCGCTCAACTTTAAACTCGTCAAACTGCTCACCAACTTTTCGAGCTTCAGAGATTCGTCATTGAGAACGTAGCCGAGGATTTCCTTGACTGCGAGCGCTGCGTCGCTCGGCAGTGTCGATATCAGCTTGATCCCTATTTTCAGCACGAGCCGGCGTGCAAACTCGTCGACCGCATCTCCAAGGCTCATCACCAGACGTACGATACCAGTAACGAGGAACAATTCCCCTCTCGTGTACCACGAACGCTCCAAACTCCAATTTTCGGTCGACAATCGGCGGATGTATTTCACGAAATTCTCGTTTCCCATTAACTCGCTCAGCTCGACGTGTCTTGTGTTATCCCGCAATGAATTTATCCATGTCCCAAAAAATGGCACGACAGAATTCAACGATACTGACGGTTGCAGCAAGTTCCCGTCCATTAGAGCCCCGAGGCTCGGAAGCGACGAGGGATCCCGCACGCTCGAGGACGCGTAATCACTCAGCAAATTCGACGTGGAACTAGAAAACGATTTTGAGATTAATTGTGAATGAATTTTGGTAATAGGGTGACAATCGTTTTTTGTTTCCTCACTCAATTTTTGTATGTTAAAAAACATAACCGTCGCACCTTGCGTCTCTACGAATTTTATGAAAACGTTATCGTTTGGTTCCGAAAATTGAGTTGGGTTTTTAACATTATACAGTGGTCTAAGCATGTTTCATAATTTGTTGGGCCTAATTGAATAAATATGCTTCGCACGGGAATAATAATTCGAAAAATCAGCCTTGTGTAACTCGATGTAGCGTGATTACCGTGATTTTGCTCGGAAGCGTAACTACCCAGGATTAAGAATCTTACCAGAGACTATCCCCGATGTTCGAACTCAACATCCAAGGACATTTGAATGCCGAAACATCGTTCAACGCAGCCAATGAAACCGCGACCAGCTTGGCTTGACTCCACTGTAAAGAAAGTTCCACCGTTTAAGTCCATCCGATCCAATGAAATGCAACATTATTGGATGTCATAAAAATTTGAAAGTTTTGGACGGACCGTCGGTGAAGAAAGTTTGGCCAGTTGCGTGCTCCACTTCGTCAAGAGCGTCGAAATGTAAGCCCTCAGCGACGTCTCGTGAATGGAAATATTAACGAGCGCAGCTGCATACTCACACGCCAATTCCGACGAACTGCCAAGATCGTGATTGCTCAGCAAAAGTTGCAATTGCGTGAGAAACGCCAGTCGCGCTCCACCGATACTGTCCATTGCGACGTTGTTCAACAACAATAATTTCCAGAGGCGCAAACTTTCGATTGAAAGACGTATTCCGATCAACCTGATTAAGAAAAGATTTTCGTCACAGATATAAAGATCCGCGTATAAATTTTATATGGCTACATGATCCAGTAAAAATGTACATTTTATTCAACGTTTTTAATAACGGGTAACATCGAGTTGTGTTCGACTGTTTTATAGAAGTTGTCATTCAGTTAAGGGGAAATATAATCATTTTTATTTATATTCGTAGCGCTGTTTATATACTCGCTTGTATGTGTACAACACTATATATGTATACATGCATGTATATATACAATATATACATGCTGGTATGCAATTGCATTTAGTATGTGTGAACCAAGTCGCCAGTATAGCACAAATTTATGATTCGCTCTTATACTCGTAAATCGTTTAACATAGTATTTGTGGGAAATGAAAAGCCTTTATGTGGTAATAGTTCCCCGTTAATTTGTAAGTAGGTAATGTATTCTCATACAGTCTAGTGTGATAAAAAATGCAATTATCAAATGTTTGTGGCACAATTTGTTATCGGCTCAATTTAAGGTATTACTGGATGGATATTAAAAATCGCCAAAATTCTTGAAAATTTGAGGAATTATAGTTCTTGATAGAATAATAATACAGGATTTTTTTTAGAAATTTTCACTAAATAATTTAGTAGTTATAAACATATGAATTTAACACGGTTGCTTATGGGACAACAGCTTCTGCAGACGTTAATGGTTGCAAAACGAATGGAACTAAATCACCGTAAATTCTGCAAATATTATATCATCAAGATTTATGATCAAGCGATTGATTATGCTAAGTTTCAAATAAATCGACTGAGTAATTGTCGAGAAATTAATTAAAGTAGTATGATGATTATTCTGTCGGTATAGTAGAAAAGCATTGCTATACCGTGGTGTAGATCCATGCTAAAGGCCGGTTTTGCCACCTCTCGATAAAGTTATCCGCAAGATATACCATACCTTCAAAATTGTTAGTCTGCCGTATAACTTTATCCATAACTTATCCCTGGTTGTCCAAACTGGACATAAGGTGAATTCATAGTTTTTTTTATAGCTTCCCTTATTATTTTTAATAAATAAGATTGCTGATTAATTAATGTTAATTTTTTCTCAAACACTGTAGACATGCCCTGAAGTCGTGCTGGCCCACGTGCTTGCTGCTGCGTTGTCTCGTTGAGCAGTCAATTTATAAAATGGTATTCTTTTTAACGTTTAATTAATCAGCAATCATTGGAAAACTCAATATATTTTAAGTTTTTGGGTAGTTATTGATAATGATAAGATAATCTGATTGTATTAATTAAATTTAAATAGTGATAAATTTTTGTTGGACAGTTGAAACAGATGTACAGTCACTGATAAAACCTCAGTCAAGCACACGCCAATATCGTCGAATTGTACTTCAACTCAATATTATTAGAAGTGGAAAATTAACGATTCTAAGTGTATATTTGTTATTAAATTAGCTATTAATAAGGCTAAACATGTACGACATGATCTAGACTTGTAAATTCTTGAATCGCCCATTTTGGACTAACTTTTTGCTCGTCGTTCAGTAATAAATTAATGAAGATTGTTTATACGAGGATCAATTGTTCGTGGTAAAAGTCCCAAGAATGGTTATTTTGTCAATCGATGAAACTTATTGTGGACCGAATGTTGGGATCAATCGTCCAGATTCATTTGTTGTCGCACGACTGACATGTAACCACGCCCCATAAAATACCTCGGACAACCATTTACCGCAGCTCTCGTTGTTGATGAGAAAACGTGTTTTTTTTTCGAAAACATGAAGGTAGTTTTATAAAATGAATAAATGTATTCCATGCTTACTTCGCGTCATTAGTTGTATACAACATGATGGAATGTACGATTTTTAAACTGTTGAGTCTCTCAGCGACAGGTTTACCGGCGTACGCGACAAGTACTCGACAGAATCTCACAGCGGTAACGCTTGGAACGCCGTACGCATTTCTCGCTCCATCCTTTCCAGCTAAAAAATGTTGACTCTCAGTAAAAGAACGAGCAGTACGATTTCTGAATTGCTGGAACGAATTTCGTAAAATTCGAATGACGCTTGTTTTTTCAAATTTTGTACATAACGACCGATTTTCCTTCTGTTCGAAAGTGAGTAATTTTGCTGCGGCTTTTTTAAAACCATTTTTGAACTGTAACATTATTCGAATTCCCAAAATATTTAACGGCTAGCGTCAAATTCAGCTCTCCCTAGGAGATAAAGAAGCTTCCCCAGGAGGCGAGGCGGTATTATTAGAACTTCACCGTGTTTTCTACATTCCGAAGACAATTCCAGTAATATCATATACAAAAGTTGATCGAACTTTCTCAATATCCGTTATATAACGATACTTTGGGGCCGTCCATAAATTCATTTTCTGTGTGATTGTTGGATGACGGCAACGATGATTGGATTATGACGATAGGAAGGGTAGGATGATTTCGAAGGGGGCTAAAAAGTTAGCAAAAATCGATGACGTAATATATAGACGGCCCCTTTGCAGAATAGTATACAGTAAGGTATATTCAAAATACGTTTACAAAGTGTAATCTACGAAACGTTTCGCATTCTGAAAATATACATATTTTTAATTATTCACACACTTCTATACTGCCTCGTGTGTAGTGAATATGTAATTACCAATGTATGTATAAGTGCATCTGTTCGTATGCTGGACGCATCCGTATCGTTGATATATTTAATCAAAACTCACCGGTTGTACACTTACTTAATTGATCAATGCTCAGAGGAACAAAATTCTGAACGATGATGTCAAGTAAACACGGACTACAGGCAACATTCAGGGCTGTTGTGCGTGATTGTCTCGCCAAACGTGTTAAGATTTCCAGAGCTGCGGTCACACCTATCGGCGGTGGATGCATTTCACTCAGGATATACCTGCAGAAAAACAAATATTTTGATTGGGTACTTGTGTATGTTGATTTAAAATTTTTTAGTATCATATCATTATTTAAAAGAAGGTAAACCAGGAGATATGAAGTTAAACATACCAAAATAAGTTTGAAGATTTATAACATGATCTATTTTATTAATAGACCATTTGTATAATGACAGCATTTCATTTATTTAGCTAGTTCACTTTGAAGTTTTCTTGATCATTCAGTTAGATTGAATGAAGATCGAATCTCAATTTGTTGTATCCAGCTGTGTTTAAACCAAAAAGGAAAAGCACTTTAGCATCCGCTGTCGATTTTGTTGAGACTTATGTATATGGTAGAGCATTAAAAACTTTTGTATATGTTTTTCTTGATCGGCGGAAACCGGTTTGAAATCATCCAGATGCAGTATCACCCGGATGCAATCTACCGATCTCAACGAAGCGAAAAAGAAACTTCTTCTAATGCATAACAATCAGAAATCCAAAATAGATCAAAAAAATGTGTCCAATAGCTTTTGCTCCAAATGCTCTACCCATATACATGAGTTTCACAAAAATCGAAGGCGGACACCAAAGTGATGTATCTTGTAAGAATACGCAATTTGTAAACAACCATGAATATAGGACAATTTTCAATGTCAGCGCGTTTACAAGTAATATTTCGCGCATGAATCGAGCTTTTCGACTTATGGATAATTTTTCCACCCTCTTATCCATATCCAGCGTAGATGACTTGTTTCTTTCAAGTGGAGTCGTTACTATCAATGATAGAGATGCACGTTATAAGACGAATATTTTCATTAGTCAATTAGAGAAAGTATAAGAATTCAATGAATTTCACGAAAACTGAGCTCATGAAAAACTTATTTGAAGCTCTTCAGGCCATCCCGGGAAAAAAAATTCATGTCTGAGTGGATATGTTCATATATGTTTCAGATATTATCATATATGTATCAGATATATTCATATCTGACATTTTACAGTATCATATATGATTAGGTCTGATCATATTCCACATCATATATGCATATATAAGATCATATCTGATCAAATACGGTATCTGGCCTGACCATATATGAACTCATATCTGTTTATATCTGACTAAGTACCAAAGAGAGTTGGTACCGTAAATTCGTATCTGAACATACATTATGTGATATCTGAACGAATCTGTTCGTATAAGATCATATCCGATCAAATACGGTACCAGACTCTGCTATATAGATCTCATATATGTTTTTATCTGGTCAAGTGCCAAGGCGAGTTGGCAGCGCGAAACCATATCTGAACATATATGATGTGCTATATGAGCAGGTACGTTCATATAAAATTCTATTCCATCAGATACGATACCAAACCTGGAAAATATACGAAGTCTTATACACCCATACCTTATCGTATATGCAGTTCAGTTGTTCACACATGAAAACGTCTAAATATATGAAACGATATCCCATCAGATACGGCATCTCACCTGACTGTATTATATGGGATCGTGTGAGTTACTATAATATTGTTAATTATTAACACGTCGAGTGATGACGCGTAAATCTGCTCTATATATGTGAACATTTTAATATGTTCAGAACTGCTCTAATAAGGTTTGCTCTGTTTCAACAGGGTAAGATTTGCTCTGGTATAGTCGGAGTCATACCTGGTCTGATAGTTCGGATAAACTACGATTATATCATATGGGCAGGTCTATTGTTCATAGATGTCCAGGTCTACTGGGATCCACGGTATTTTATTCTTATAAATTCAGATCTGGTCCGGTAGGATCAAATCTGTCTGACAAGATCAGATTTGGTCTAATAAGATTAGATCTGTCCGACATGATCAGATCTGGCCCAAAAAAATCAGATCTGGTCCAACAAGATCAGATCTTGCCTACGGATTGGAACTGGTCAGACCTGCTGCAATATGGACGGGTCTACTCTCGAAATTATAAAAATGGCTCTGATATGATCATACATGCTCAGATATAAGCATACATGATCTGTCATGACATTACATGATCAGACCTGGCCATTTTTCTTGTCTGATCATATCTGATTCTACAGATATGATTCAGATACATTCAGATATATTCAGATATGAACTTTTTTTCCAGGGATTTGTCAATTTGAAACTTACGCACGTACTTTGAAAACCAGCCGGTGTAGATTTTTTCCACATTGATCAGTTCTAGGGTTAACAAAGTGCGCATATCTCATTGTTTAATACAACGTAAAAAACGTTTTTTTTTTAAATCACATTACTTTATGGCCTGTTCAGGGTTAAGTCTACCTATGAACAGACGTGGCAGCGTCCCGCATCAGGTAATTTAAAAATAACGTTTGATTATTAAATAAAGTCGTCGCGTGCTCTGTGTACTACCTTATGCGGTGTACAATGTCAGATCTCATTGCTGCAGCTACGGTGTCAAGTTGGGCAAGTTCGTGATCCTTCAAGTTGCTTGTATCAGCAACATCCGTTTTCGGTGCTGGCAATTCTGGTTCGAGGATCTTACCATCGGGATAATGCCAACCAAAGAGTCTATCCAAGCAAATCTCATCAGCCTCGCTGTACAAAAACGCGCGTAGGGCTTGTACGGCCGAGGTGACGACTGCGACTGAGGTATCATCGAGGGAAAATCTCAACAGAAGTAAAATATTCTTCTCACTTAGAGCGACGAGGGGAGCGGGCTCGAGAACTCTGTCGTACCATGCTTCGCGACTTTTCTCCATGATGTTCGTCAGCGTCGAGAGAGCTGTGCATCGCTGCTGCTGATTTGAGGAACGACACAATTGTAACAACTCCTGAAGTGAATATCCCGGACGATCAGGCTCCTCACCGTGATGGTGTAGGCCTTTATCGACAGTGAGACTGTCATCGAGAAACGGTAAGAGCACACCGTTGAAATCAAAACGAGCATTGTACGGTTGCTCAGTCTTCGCTTTTCCCAATTTTACTGGTACGACATCCTTCGTCCATTCGAGCTTTTCATGCTCTATCGTGTCCATGTGCAGCCAACCTTTCGTTGCAGCCGTTTCCGTCAATTCTAGCGCCAAAGTGTCTTCCATCGGCTCAACTGCGTACATGGTTTTCGTCAAAATTTCTCGCGAACCGTCCGCTCCTTCGATGTTATCGACTGACTCCATCTTCCATATGCTAGTCCCGGAGTCAGCATCCACTTTGTCGTCCATTTCTATTTCATTGTTGAACATCTGCCGGTTGCAGCTTCCGATCTCTGTCACGTTTTTTTTTCTGGCTTTGAGGAAGCTCAAGAGTTTGGAACTCAGAGAGCTTTCCAGTTGAGACTTCACCTGGAGGATCTCCTGTTTGCTCATTTGACGTAATTTTTCCAGATTATCTTCATGAACTCCTAGCTGCAGCGATTTTTCGGTTGTTGCTTTTTCGGCAGAAACTTGTCGGTTCACGATTGCTTGAGTTGTAGTCACGACCGTATGTCGTCTGGATTTCTTTGACATTTGTTGAAGAAATAAACTTCCGCTGTTGCAGCATGCCTGACCAAATATGAATTGGGGGTACATGTTAAGCAATTGCATGTTACGCAATTTGATATTTTACGCAAAAGAAGACCGATTTGAAATTCTTAAATGTCTCAGATATAAAGTGAAATCAGTTGTCAGTGGCGTAATATTTAGACCTAGCTTGAGTTTCCATTAAAAAGTATATTATTCCGCTTATCGTTCCACCCCTATTTATTAATGCTCAACTTTACAAGGACAAAACCCTTGAAAGTATGCCTCATCTCACAACTGCAGCAACTTTTGAACCACTCAATCAATTATAGGTTCATCATATAGTTTGGTAACGATGTATGGAATCGCCAAACCGAAAAATAAGTATAAATTCAGTATGTTACAATTAATTAAACTATAATGAATGTGTGGGAATTTTTGCAATAAGTTCATTTTAGACATAAATTACCACAGGAAAATCAAAATATTCAGCAGTGTTATTTCACTAGGTGTTATCTCATCCTCTTTGAGAGTAAAAAACGTTTCACAAGAATGCATAGATATTACAGCAAATTAAGTTTTATAATTCTTCAACAAGCTAGGGGATCAAGCTGAAATTTTGCATACACGTTTAGAACAAAGTAACTGGTCGAATTTATATTGTTATGACAGTATCTCCATAGGACCCCATGCAACCTTAAATTGAAGATTGGCCTAAGGGCTTATTTTGAAAATTATCTACTTAACGTTCAAAAGGAAAGATTATTAACCTTTCGATCAACGACGAATACATCCGGAAATCCAGTTAGTTTGATTCCGGATACGCCACAACTCGGAGATTGCAGCGGATTGTTCTGCAGATTGTACTTCTTTTCTACAATATTTCCAAGTATTACGCAGGAAGGATTCAATGGCAAATTCTGTACAGGGTTGAATATAGACACCTTGGTCTTGTATTTGCTCAAACTTTCTTCTACTCCAAAATCTATCATCGGCCCATCAGACTGAGAAGTGGACAATATCTCCTTTTGGGCAAGAGCTTTGCGTTCTGCATATTTTGAACGTATTCTGCCAGTTGATTCAGAATTGTTCACATTACTAGTTTGCTTTGCATCAACTGGTTTGAAATGGGCGTGAATATTTATTACTTTCGCTGAAGGTTCTTGTTTACTTCGCATGAATTCTTCTTGCATACGGAACAATTCTTCCTCATCGTCGCCAGGCTTGGGGCGCTTAAGAGTTTTTGGCTCACTCATTTTGCGGTTATTCTGATGCATGCTCGATGAAGATGATGCTTCTAAATCTCCTCACAAAGTATCCTTTCTTCTCTGTATCCTTCAATTACTCTTGTCTTTAATCCAAAATTTAACATTTCTTTCCGAAGAAAGTGTCCTTTCCGTCATTCCGCTTAAAATATTGCAACCATACGTTACACGGAGACTAGATACAGGAGCCTAAACTCCAATGGCAGAGATTAGTGGGGAGATGCACAACGCGGCCCTTTTCGGCGTGCCTCGTAAATGGCGCTAAATCGCGGCGGCGAGTTCGGAAGTATGATTTCGTTATCATCGCCTCTGTCGAGGTTGCAGATTCCCTTGTAGCCGCACGAGTCCGTGATCACCTCTCAAGTCGGTATCGCAGTCAGCGTGAACACGAATGGGTAGCTCGGTGGGGGAAAAGTCTCTGCCCCTCGCTCGCTCGACAGGCGAACGGAGCGAGGTTTTCCGTCCGATCGAGCTCGACATATATGTGTGGCCGTACTGCGGATTGGAATGTGCATTAAATGAATTTCAAAGTGAAAAACATACAGGGTGTCCCATTTTAATCTTACACCTGAATTTTCTCGAAAAATATTTCTCGGACGAAATATTGTGTGGAACAAAATTTCTAGGGATTGATGGGGGACGTTTGAAAAAAATTCATTTGAGGAGCCAAAATTCAAAATGGCCGCGTTACAAAGGCTGACATGTTTTTTTCAAACGGAAACATAACTTTTTTTTATTGCCAAAAAAATAGTCAGCTGAAAACTAAAAACTTTTGTTGAAAAAATTTTTTGATAAAGTTCATAGTTTTCAAGTGAGAACATCATTTTCAATTATTTCAGATGTATCCAGGATTTGTGTGTGTGTGTGTGTGTGTGTGTGTGAGTGTGGGTGTGCGTGTGCGTGTGCGTGTGCGTGCGTGCGTGCGTGTGTGTATGTGTGTGTGTGTGTGTGTGTGTGTGTGTGTGTGTGTGTGTGTGCGCGCGTGCGTGCGTGCGTGCGCGCGCGCGCGTTTTTCTACCCATCGTGATCAAAGTTCGTCAAGGATTTAAAGAAACACGTTTTTGGGCCTGAAAATGGCACAAACGCTATTAAAATGGAAAAAAACTATTTTTCATCGATTTTCCTCCAAAATTTTCTCATGAAATATCGTCCAAATTTGAAAACAAAAAAACAAAAAAAAAACAAAATTTTCAACAGTGTTCCACACGCACGCACATGCACACACACACACACACACACACACACACACACACACACACACACACACACACAAATCCTGGATACATCTGAAATAATTGAAAATGATGTTCTCACTTGAAAACTATGAACTTTATCAAACAATTTTTTCAACAAAAGTTTTTAGTTTTCAGCTGACAAATTTTTTGGCAATAAAAAAAAGTTATGTTTCCGTTTGAAAAAAACATGTCAACCTTTGTAACGCCGCCATTTTGAATTTTGGCTCCTCAAATAAATTTTTTTCAAACGTCCCCCTTCAATCCCTAGAAGTTTTGTTCCACACAATAGTTCGTCCGAGCAATATTTTTCGAGAAAATTCAGGTGTAATATAAAAATGGGACACCCTGTATATCGAGATCATTGTTTTCTCTCGGTTGCCCGTTTATGCCGAAAATGCGGGTTAAAAAGATTAACGACGAACCGCGTTGAAAAATAAAACGCCGAAACGACCGTGAAAGGTTCAAAAAGAAATCTTGAGCCTTTGCCGCGATCGTTTCGGCATTTTTTTTCAACAGTAAACATTATGGAAAAGGGTGTATCATAAATGTTGCTCTATCTGCAATGAGCGTCGTGGCTGAGTTGGTAGCGTGACGGATTACGATGCTGAAGGTCCGGGTTCGATCCCCGGTGAATCAACTTTTCTTCTTCATTTTATATTCAGAAAATTTCGAACTTACTCTCGCTTTAGCTATTCTCGCCTGTTCAGGCATTATTTATGATATTTAATTCGTATGTGCTTAATAAAAAAAACAAGACATTGCTACCGGGGATCGTACTCGCGTCGTCTACACTCAGAGCCCGCACGCTCATATCTCAACCGCGAGGCTCTTGTAACTGCAAACCTGCCTTACCTATACAGTAGAACCTCGATTATCCGAACCAATTGGGACCGAGACTAGTTCGGACAATCAAAAGTTCGGATAATCGAAACGTGGGTTTTTTTGGACGAGATCATCAACAACACCTTTTTACATAAAAAAATACATAAATATATATTAAAATTTGACATACATATCAACGTTGAAATTATATATATATATATATACATACACGGTGGCCGGAACATTGACGTCTAAAAATAAAATTTAGGTCCCTTGTATCGTGGGGTATCCGAATAAGCCCCATGTATGTCGCGCGACTTTTCATAGTTTTCGAGTTATGAATTTTTGACTGCATTTTTGAGAATTTTCGACCTGACCAATTGAAAAAAAAAAATCTTTATAAAAAGTAGAAGACTATCGAGATTTTTTTTGCAACTGAATCTTAATGAGTAGTACTTTTATGCATAAAATAATCAGCTTCGTAACTGTGATGAAAGTTATGAAAATGTTGGTCTAAAGTGAAAAATTGACGTTCGGTAAATTATGACTTAAATTTTCAACTTTAAATTAAAAATCTAAACAGGTGACTTCATGGTTCCTAATTAGGCTCTAAGAATGCGCCAGACTGTCAGCTTTCATAATCATTAAAAAAAGTAGTACTTGATAGGGCTACTTTGGCTACAATTGACCTTCAATGACAGCGAGGTGGAAAATTCTTATAATTAGCCATCTGATTAAAAAAAAATTTTGCCCATTTTATCATTCCTAAGGCTATTTAGTTTGTTAACTAACTAAAAATGACTGCAGGGAAAGCTAAGATTGAAACATTTGGAGGTTTATTTTTTTTAGTTTAATTTAAGTTTAATGAATTTTGCGCGATCCGTTCTCATGGATCAGGTAAAAGCTCGTTTACGCGATCCGTTCTCGTTACAAGAACGGATGGCGCAAAATTCATTAAACTTGAATTGAACTAAAAAAAAAATATACCTCTAAATGTTTAAATCTTAGCTTTCCTGCAGTCATTTTTGGTTAGTTAACAAACTAAATAACCTTAGGAATGATAAAATGGGCAATTTTTTTTCAATCAGATGGCTAATTTTAAGAATTTTCCACCTCGCTGTCTTTGAAGGTCAATTGTAGCCAAAGTACCCCTATTAAGTACTGCTTTTTTTTAATGATTATGAAAGCTGAGAGTCTGGCGCATTCTTGAGGCCTAATTAGGAACCATGAAGTCACCTGTTTAGATGTTTAATTTGAAGTTGAAAATTTAAGTCATAATTTACCGAACGTAAATTTTTCACTTTAGACCAACATTTTAATAACATTCATCACAGTTACGAAGCTGATTATTTTATGCATAAATGTACTACTCATGAAGATTCAGTTGCAAAAAAAATCTCGACAGTCTTCTACTTTTTTGTTAGATTTTTTTAAAATTGGTCAGGTCGAAAATTCATAACTCCAAAACTATGAAAAGTCGTGGGACATACATGGGGGTTATTCGGATACCCCAGGATACAAAGGACCTAAATTTTATTTTTGGACGTCAATGTTCCGCTCACCCTGTATATTTATATATATATATGTGTGGGTGTGTGTGTGTGTGTGTGTGTGTGTGTGTGTGTGTTTTAAACACCTGAAAAAAGTCGAATGCCTTTTAAAATAAAATCGTCCATTTTTAATTGACGAACGGCTGCAACGCGTTTTTGAGCGTCTAAGTCTCGCAGCTGTTTGAGAAGGAGAAGTTGCGTTGGGTTGCTCATTGTTGCTCACGACGGTGGCAGCGAGCAACCATGTATCTTTCGCGCCAACGTTCGGATAATTGAGCTTCCGGATAAACTAAGTCATCGTTCGGACAATTGAGGGTTCGGATGATCGAGGTTCGGATAATCGAGGTTCTACTGTACACACTTATCCAACCTTAAAAAAAATCGCTGCAGGACCAACTGCATATTGTTTTTATGACCCAAAAGTATTTTTGAAGCCAAAAGAAAACGATTTTTCCAAATTCCTAGAATGGTGTTATCCCTTAAAGAAAAGAAATTGATTTTTTGATAATTGTAAATGTATATCCCCTCTTAAAGACTTTAAAAGAATCTCGTACGTGTTAGCGAAAATCAGAAGAAAGTTATGAAGCAACTCGTCCACTTCTTTGATGTTCGCTATTTCGGTGTTCGCTATTATGGACCATCGCTCGTTTGCCTATCTGAGATCAAAACTTTCGAAGTTTGTATCCTCGATATCTGGCTTTTTGCTATAGATGGTATTACCAATATTAGATTCTCACGTCTTTCTATTTCGGAAATGTGAATGTTCTAGATTGTTTAAATCTGTGTTTGTATGTCTCAAACTCCAAACAAACCCAAACAAACTCAATAGGAAAAAGAAAAAGTACCGGAAAAAAAATAATATCAAGTTTTTTTTACGAAGATCTCATTTTTTTTCATCTTTAAATTTTCTCCGAATATCTCCGCAGCCGTTCACTCAGGTAATACGAAAAAAAGAAATTTCCGGAAAAAATAATAATAATAAAAAGTTTTTTAACGAAAATCTCATTTCTTTTCATCTTTAACTTTTCTCCGAATATCTCCGCAGCCGTTCACTCAGGTCATAGGAAAAGGAGAAATTTCCAGGAAAAAAATAAGAAATCAGAAAGCCAGGAACGCTACCAACGGGACCATCTCATCGCTTGTAGAATATGTGCACTTTCTGGTACTTACAATTCGCGGCCGGATGGATGATTGGCTTGTTTTTGGGGATAATGCTTTATCGCTTGATGAAAGTATGAGAATTAATATAATAATACGAATATAAATATATTTCCGCTTACTTTTATGAATTATAATTTATTTGGCATAAGGACGGGTGTGAGTAAAGGGTAAACAATTTTATATAAGATAAATAAGTTGTAAGTTAGATATATTATTATGTTTAAATTAATGTATAAACTAAAAAAATAAGCGACCAGAGTGCGCAATACATTTTTTTGTATACATTAATAACGCAGAGAATCAAGAATTAAATTAGCATTGAAATCATCTAAAAGCCTCGCGCGTGCCGTCGGGTGACGTCACGCGCGAGTCGTGCTCAGATTGCTTTTTCCCTCGAAGCCTTCGTTTCGGCTTGGCCGCACATGAACGTGCTCAGCGTCCATGCATTGGTGTAGCAGCCGAAGGCGCGGTCGGGACGCTTCGCCTTGCTCGGCTCTTTCCGAAGATGTCCGAGCATCGCTCGCTCACGGACACGCGCTACTACGATTGTGTGATGGGCGCGTAAGAGACTAGAGAGGGGGTAACTTTTACGCGCGATCTGGCTGCACTGCGTCCGAGCTCTGAGTACGGACGGCGCGGCTTCGATGCCCGTAGCAACATTTTTTTTTGTTAGACATATATGAATTAAATATAAAAAATAATGCCTGGACAGGCGAGAATAGATAAAGCGAGAGTAAGTTAGAAATTTTCTGAATATAAAATGAAGAAAAAAAAAAGTTGATTCACCGGGGATGGGACCCGGACTTTCAGCATCGTAATCCGTCACGATATCAACTCAGCCACGACGCTCATTGCAGATAGAGAAACATTTATGATACACCCTTTTCCGTAATGTTTACTGTTGAAAAAAAATGCCGAAAAGATCGCGGCAAAGGCTCAAGATTTCTTTTTGAACCTTTCACGGTCGTTTTGGCGTTTTATTTTTCAACACGGTTCGTCGTTAATTTTTTTAACCCGCATTTTCGGCATAAACGGGCAACCGAGAGAAAACAATGATCTCGATACATGTTTTTCACTTTGAAATTCATTTAATGCATATTCCAATCCGCAGTACGGCCACACATATATTGCGAGCTTGATCGGACGGAAAACCTCGCTCCGTTCGCCTGTCGAGCGAGCGAGGGGCAGAGACTTTTCCCCCACCGAGCTACCCATTCGTGTTCACGCTGACTGCGATACCGACTTGAGCGGTGATCACGGACTCGCGCGGCTACAAGGGAATCTGCAACCTCGACAGAGGCGATGATCACGAAATCATACTCCCGAACTCGCCGCCGCGATTTAGTGCCATTTACGAGGCACGCCGAAAAGGGCCGCGTTGTGCATCTCCCCATTAATCTCTGCCAATGGGGAACAGAGTTGCCAGACGTGTAGTAAGCGAAACCGCCGCCAGACGCCGCTTGTGTAGCCCAAAAACCCAAAAACCGCGAAGCCCAAATAGCGCGGTAAAAGCTCGCATATAGCCCAAATTCGTGGTTTTGGTAGGTCATAAAGGAAAATCACCGATTTAGTCGTTCGTTATGTATTTTTATTTTATGATACGTAATTAATGAACAGTTTTTCTTTTTTACATTCGAAGTTTACTTTTGTCACATCCGGAAGGGATGAGAGCATAAAACTTTCGTTTCCCTCTTTCTTGCCTACGCCAAGCGCAATAGCACGGGATGAGGGTAAAAGGAGAATGTGTGGAACGGGTGTTCTAGGCCTCGAGTGCCTAGATGGTCAAGAGAGTTATGTGAGTGCTTGCGACAGATGTAGTTACCGTTTACAAATTTTCGTTTATTACCGAGTGCCGTCCACTTGGCCGGTCGGAAACATGGGAAGAGTACAGTTCGGCGGATTAAGAAAATGATACAAAAAATGGTGCAGTTAGCTTACGTTTGCTGAATGACGGTCCTTCGGACTTCGGTGAAAGGGCCTTCGCTCTCGGCCTGTTACGCTCGCTTGTACAATGTCGGTCGATGGGCCGCACACACGCTGTGTTTACAATGGTGCCGCAGATGGGTCAGAGGGTCACTTTCGTGAGTGTGAAGAGCGCGGAGAAGATTCACAATACTTTTCGAAGTAAATAGATATGCAAATGGATGCTCGAAAAACAGAGTTGGATTGTTAAACGCGGAACAGAGGTACGAATCGCGATACAAGGTTGGAATCGATAGAAGAGATCTTTCTGGTTCGGATGATGAAGTTGAACTGATTTTTCTTTAATCCTCTGGACCTTCCTGCTCCAGATTTCCCTTCTTGGGTGGAGTAGGAGAAAAAGGGGGTTTTCGTTTTTGACTCTCTTTTAACCAATCGGAGCGGTCGACGTGGGAGACGGTTCTTTGTATCTCGGAGTCTGGGCGCATGAAATTAATTACAAATAGACCAATCGGAATGAAGCTATTCCGAGCGAGTTTTCGTGGAAAAAGCGCATGGGATCGTGTTTGTTTATCTAAAGTCTAGGGCCCGGCGCCGAGTCGCCCCGCGATAGTGCAGCTGCTATGCGCCTCATAGCCCTTCCATGTGCATTTCATTTTCGTCGCGGCCCGGTTTTATGACCGAGTCGAGTGGACTTTTCCGGCGGTCTTCATCTATCCTTGGTTCCCACACGGATTTAAGAATCGGAGCTACGCTATGCCTTCGCCGGCGGGTGAACTCTAGGTTATCTGGCTTGCAGTATGATATTTTTTATTTTACGACTTTTCTGAGAAAGCGTGCCTAAAACTATGTTCTCGTTGAATTCGAGTGGGTAAGGAGGGTCGTACGAAAGTACGCCCGACGCTCGCTTATTATATACAGGAACGTGTCGAAAAATGTGAATGCCATATTCGTTTAATAATTATTCACGATTTCCATGGGAAATCGCTCAGGCCAGCGTTCTCGCCGGATTTCAACAAAGTAGGAGAGAGAAAACGTAATATCTTTATGCGCTTTGCTCGCGACGTTACACCTCCCCCCTTTTGGATTGAGCGTCTCGCTCGATCAGTCATTGAGGGTGGTGATCAAAAGTATGCTAGCACGATAGTATGAATTGGCCTTGTCATTGGTCGACTTACAATGTGACTTGAATATATTCGAGGATTGGTATCTATCATGACGGTATGACTTATAGTTATCTTGCGCTTAGGAGGTACGCATGAATTTCATTATCGACTTATAAGAAAGCGTGTTTCTTTTTAAAAAGATTTTCGTACGAGATTTTTTGTTTCCCCTTTTTTTTAAATTATGTATATATGTTTTTTTACATCACTGTAAGATGTATATTTACGTGTTTTTTTTCTCTCTTTTTCTTTACGAATAGATACTCGTTTACTCATTTCAACTTATCGTAGTTGAAAAGTTTAAAAGAACAATAATAATAAGGATTGAGAAAAAGGTTATTTAGCATGATTAGAATGGTCATTTTGATACTCGAATGTCTTCTCGTGCGAACTCAAAGGAAAGGAACGTGTTTTAGGAGGTTGATCGTACCTTGAACGATCGGAGATGTTAGTTTCAGAGATCATGTGCTGCAGCGTCGGTCTTGACTAGATCCTTTGGTTCGACTGAAGGAGCTGTCACGAGTTTATGAAGTTCTTGACCAGTTCCACCGTTGACGTTTTCTTCTTAGGTCATTTAGCCAGGTGCATCAGGAGGTGCGTAACCGAATCCCGTACTGCACCGATGAGGTAGACCGACCAGCCATAGAGAGTGTATAGGCTGTACGTATGGATCATCGTATCTGTGAGAAGTGTACTCGATCGAACGATGGGTAACATTCGGGTGACACCAGCGTTTGCTGTACCGAATTCAAAGAATTTTTCCCAAGTGCGATTCCAGATGGAGTCCGCTTGGTTGACAGTATTTTGACCACTGATGCCCCGTGTCACATTGTTTGTGGCAGCGGGCTGCTCTACAGGAAACATGATGTGTTTTCGTAAGTTGTCGATGTCTTCTGCTGAATAGATCCCACATGGTAGTTCTGGGTTGGTGCATCGCCAAGTAGACTTCGTCGTCGGCTTCATGTTTGCAGGTAGTGTGGCCTTGACAGGAGCAGGTATGAATTTGTACCCGATGTCTCCGTAAAGGTAATATGGAGGAAGTAAGGAATTACAGGTTGTTTGAGTTTTTCTTTTGGTAATTTATGAGTTCGAGGGGTAGGGAGATATTTTTCGTTCCCACGAGTGACAGATAATTGATCGTAGAATTCTTTTAACATTCTCTTAGCGTTCTTTTAAACTTCTTTTAACATTCTTTTAATATTCCTTTAGCATTATTTTAACCTTCTTTTAACATTCTTTTAGCTTTATTTTAACCTTCCTTTAACATTCTTTTAACATTCTTTTAATATTCTTTTAACCTGATCAGGTTTACTTCTATTGGTATTACTTCTATTTAAGGTTTACTTCTATTTAATAACGTGTAATACTTCGCTATCTAGTACCGCTATATGGCTTGGAGCTTTCATTAAACTATATGTAAATTCGTCTAGTGCTTGTATCGCAGGAGATAAACTATTTTGAAGAATTTAACATTCTTGGTTACATTATTGAATAAGTATATCGTAGTATAGCGTTTAAATTTGTTTCTGGATGTGTCGCTCATCAGATGTAAATGTAGTGTTAACATTGGGCGGGTATCTTTTAAGTTGTTGTTAGATAATTCTTAATAGACAGCGTTGTTGTTTTTGGAAATTTGAATTTGTTTTCAGATCAGTTCTCACCTTAAACGTTAGCCAGAAATCCATCCCTAAGATAACGTCGTTCGATAAGTTCGGGAGGATGCTGAACCACTGAGGCCCGTATATATCACCTACATCTATAACAAAGCAGGTGCCGCCCTTCGTTTTAACAACGGATTTATCTCCTAAGCGAACTCCGTACCGGGACGTTGAATCTTCTGTTAAATTTTTACTTTGGAAATCTTTTACTCTATTATATGTGATTCCGCTTAAATATGATCGCTCACTTCCGCTGTCTAAGATCCCGTGCACCTTTTCGCCGAAAATTGAAATTTCTATCGGTATTCTTGAAACTTTTTCCGGTTCCCTTATTCCCTTACTATCGCGGTATATTCTTCGTTTTGACAGCGATTCGAGATTTGTCTCAGATAAATTGGGAGGTAACCAAGCTCTTAAATTTTCCGTTTCGAGACACGCGAGAACATTTTCGTCGTCACCCTGATCGAGATCTCCAGTAGACAATGCCGTGAGTTGTAGCGTACTCTCAAAATTTTCCCCGATACCGGTCGCCTCTGGCAACCCGATTTCTTTATCCGAGTATTCTGAGAAACTTGACTCGTCATCCGTGACGGTTATTTTCAGTGACAAAATATTGTTAGTGTTTAATTCGGAGTTTTTTGATAGTTCGTCCACGTTTGGTTCATCGCTTCCCTTATCAAAAGATTTAACCTGCTCGATATTAATTCGCGGTCTATCGGGTGGTTTATTTGCCTCGTTTCCGCCCTTCGCGACAGTATTGTGAGGCTCGCTCACTGTCGGGCTTCGCCGTTTCCCGAAAATTTTGGACAGTCTCTGTTCACGTGTCCTTTCGATCTACAGGCATGACACACCTCCTGTCTCTCGGTAAAACATAAGCGCGAAGTGTGTCCCCACTCACCGCAATTATAACAAAAAATTTTCTTCGTGTCTGTCGCGGACGATTCTTTCGTGTTTTGGGAGTCGTTCGTTGAATTTTCCGGCGCGGTTTTGTTATTTTTCTTAAACCGGAGCAAATTATTTTCCAATCTCTTTTTATTCATGCTTTTTGAACCGTTTTTCGAGGAATTTTCCCGGTGGGTTATTTTCGCGAGTTTTTGTTGAATTGCCTGTAAATTCGACTCGGATTTTTCGTCATCGCTCTGGGACCCTTGCACGTCGCTCTCGTTCTCGCTAGTTTCCTGTAGAAAAGTTAATTTGGCTTTCGATGATCTGTTGCGTGAATCTTTGCTTGAATCTGTTGAACAACGGTAGAGGTAGCTCCTCTCGTTAATATAATGGAGGAAATCGTCGTAATTCTCGATTGGCAGATTCAAAATCTCGCAAGCTAAACGCGGGTTGAATTTGACGAGAATTTGTTTGATTTGTTCTCGGAAAGGAGGTGGTCTTTGCATTCTTTCGTATATCAAGCGTGCTCTACATGCGAATTCTGCCAAAGTCTCTCCCCTTTCGAGACTAAGGTCGCGTACTTCAAGGAAAAGAGTGTGGTCCTCCTTTTTTACCCCCCATTGAAAGCGGAAGGCGTGAGTGAAGTCTTTCCACGTACGCCACCTGGATTTATTTATTAAATACCAAGCTCTATAAGGACCCTCGAAGATGTGTGAGAGGTAGGGGATAAATAAATTCTTATCGATGCCGCTTGTTCTTAGCTGATCTTTGAGGATGAGCAGAAACTGTTCCGGATCTTTCTCGGTTTTGGGGAACGTGATTTTCCAATTATTAACCACGCGACCGATTTTTAACGACGATTCAAGTCCGCGATCGTAGGTTATTGGCGAGTATCTTTCCCCTACTCTTTGTCTGTTTGAAGGGGGTGATTCGCGGTGCGGTCTTAATTCGTGATCATATTCGAGTTCGCTTTCGCTAGTTCCGCTGCTCTGCCATGATAAAACTCCTCTTGGCAATAATCCCGTTCTGTCTCGACGATGGCGAGAATTTGGGGCGTTATTGACTCGATTTGCCCCTCCGATATCTTGTGATAAATGTTGATACTCTTCGACCGGAAGAATATTTTCCTCGGTTATCAATTGGCCCTCGGGCGTTACGCGCGTTACTGTGACCTTGACCGATCGATCCGGTATTTCTCCCAATTGTCGATTAAATCTTTCTATAGCCGGGTTAGTTATGTTTGACAGTTCTGATAAATTTTGTCGTCTATTCGTGTTGTCGTTTTCCCCGCGAAACCGTACTCTACGCGATTCTTCACCGAGGTTACGCTGTCCCTGATAGGGCACGTTATTAGGGTTGTTTTCGGAAATGTTTGTCTCGATTCGATAGGGGTTAATTCCCGAGCCATTTTCTGATTCACGACTTCTTCCACGCGAGTTTAACGAAAATGAGCCGGTTCCCTCTGTCGGGCGAGATAATTCGAGTTGTCGTCTCGCCTCAGACGGGTGAGACGGCGCTGTACTATTATTTGTCGATTGGGCGACAGACGTGCCCGCCTGACAATTAATATGAGAGCCCGAGTTAGATTCTCGTGGAACTCTTGAATTTATTGACCGATTGCTTTCTCGCAGAGTTGCGTCGGTGAGGGAGCCGTGTTCCCTTTCCCCAAGCAATAATTCGGAAATTTCATCGTCCGTATCCGATGACACGGTATTTGGCGTTTGTCTTACGTCGCACACGCCGGCGTTCCCCCCTCCTCCCTCAGACGCGGGGTTAGCTTGAGAACGACTTTTATTAGTTAAATCTTCGACATTTAACCCTTGTATTATGTTTGTAAGGGCCGAAATTTTATCCTCGAGTGACTCTAATCGCGTTATTCTATCACCGAAATCATCCAATTTGCTCGAAATATTGTCAAGCGTTCTATCAGGTGGTGGCATTACTGAGCTTCCAGGTACCGCGGGGGTGGTCGGACGTGAGCCTCTTCCCCTTCCCATAGGCAGTGTTCCCTGAACAGACGGGGGAACGTTCCCCGGGATACCTACATGCGATACCGGCTGGCTCATGACTGGTGGGAGGGTCACCTCTTCTGCTGTAGGATTTTCTACTATACCTAACTGTCGAGGATCTATCGACTCCCCACCGGACGCCCCCTCTCCCGCCCTAGATTGGGTCATGAGAGATTCGTTTCCCGACAGAATCGTATCTATGACGTTTGACGAATTCGCCACCTTTTCACATTGTTTTTTATTAGATCGCGTCACTCTACCTGGTGGCGTGGTAAACATTCTATTTTAAATTTTCGAGTGTGAGCTTTACTTGAGACAGAGCTTTTTCCAAGTTTAATTTTATTACTCTTTTGGACGGAAATAATTAATAAGTAATTCATTAACAAATAATTACGAAATTTCGATTTAATAAATTATTTCGGATACAGACAAACAGACGTTACAATCCGTATTACGAAAATTGACATTTTAATTGTGCCAGTAATCTCGAGAATCCTCTTTCTAAGAATACAGAGTTATTCGCTGGTCGAAATTTCTTCGATATAAATTCAAAATGATTTGTTATCTTTCCGATAGTCGTCGTATAGTGATACGCAGTATTATTGTGCTTACAGCTATAGAAGACAAATTTCTTGATTAAATAGAGTCGATCGAAGAAGAGAAGTAAATAGAAGAGCAAGCTTGGTCTTAATCTTTGCTATCAATTTTGTTTACATTCGCTAGATATCGGTTTGAAATTCTTCTTTTCTTCGACGCCTACACAATTTCGAATTTATAGCGATATAATATTCGACAAAATTTTATAACTTAAACATTGAATAGTTAAACGAAAATTTCTCAATAATTCATACAAAAGTGGTTTCACAATGACACTAAGATTTTTTTTTATTTAATAATTTTCTAGTTTTGCCCCACGTTGGGCGCCAAATGAGACGGAACTTTTTTTACAATAAATTTTCCTCACCTGACGCGGCCTGGGTCAAGGCTGCCAGGGCTCATATGGCGTTATGTTTAGTGGTAAATTTGATTTGTTGGGCGCCAGTCAGTGCAATGCTGACAACATTTTCGGATGGGGAGCAAGAGAAATGGATTCTCAACTAGAGACCCGATGGAGCCGGAAATGTGATGATTCTCGAGACAGAAATGAAAGTTCTTCCGACTTACTTGTTTAGTTATTCCTTTTATTTGTTCCTCCGCCAGATAACCGCTATGCTCGCGCTCGCACTCGATTAATTATTACAAAATATTTTGAATTAATTTTACATCTACTAAATACACGACTTTTCCAGTTAACGAGGGTACAATAATTTCGGATTTTTAATAACGCCTAATCGACTCGAGGTCTCGTATCGAAGTACCCTCCTCTCCTCGATCTTCTATCATCGAGCCCCCATGGTGAGGTCGCAAGCCCTACCGCTGCCTTTCGGTGTTCGGCAAAGCTCAGTCGTCGAGGACCGCCAAATTTAAACTTTCCCGTGACAGGGTGCTCACCAAAGGTTGAAACGTCGACCAAAAACTTAATATTTTTGTCTACACACCCGACTGCAAGGCGGAATAAAACATTGGACACAATTTATGATTGACGGAAATTGACGAAATAAAACGAATCTAAAAAACATTTGAATATTGGCATTTATCGATGGTCACATTTATTTTCAGCTGGTGTGTGATCACAAAACTTTAATCACGCATTGCTACTCTGGACATCCTGGTTCTGTTCATGACCAAAGAGTTTTTCGGCAGTCGGAAGTGGAAGATTATTTAAATGAGGCAGACAAGTTTCCTGCCTACACCCATATCCTAGGGGATGTCGCATATGAGCTACATGAACACCTGCTGACTCCTTTCCGGGACAATGGGCACTTAACGGCGAGGCAAAACAATTATAACTACTGCCACTCAGCGGCCAGAGTTACTGTAGAAAGATGTATCGGCTTATTAAAAGGACGCATGAGAAGTTTATTGAATCGCTTACCAATGTCAAGGGTAGACTTAATGGCAGAGTATATTGTAGCATGTTGCGTGGTTCATAATATTTGCACACTACGAGGAGATGAATTTCTCGTTATCACGATTCCTTCGCGTTCAGAAGAATATGTTGCACGTAACAATGTCTCTGATCAGCAAATGCGGGATGCAGGAATTGATAAGAGAAATTCAATTATGAATAATTTGCAGCACTAAAACAAAGTGCGGAACCTTGCGAAGGCAATTTGCAAGATTTAACTTGCAGCTTTTTTCGACATGCCTGTGCTGTTCATCGGAAATATTGTATTATAATGTATTGTAATAATTGTAAAATAAAAAGTTTTGTAATAATAATAACAATTCTGAATAATTGGTTTGAGATGGTAGTTTCTAGAGAAATCGTTTCTACAGTTCGATTCTACAGCAAAATAAGCACAAAGGTACGTTTCTACAGAAAAATAATCGCGTAGGCACATTTCTATAGAAAAATAGTCGTTGTAGGTACCTATCAACAGGAATGAACCACGTCGGTTCGTTTCTACATGATTATTTTTCTATGCAAACGTAACTACACGATAATTTTTCTAGAGAAACGTACCCACGAGATTATTTTTCTGTACAATCGAACCATGTAGAAGAATGTAGATCTGTAGAAATGATTTGTATTGAAACGGCCTTCTCGTATTGGTTTCTTTTCATCCAACCGTTGAACACATTAGCGTTGTAATCAACGTTCAAGATCAGGATTTGATAGTGACGATAATTTAAATAATAACAACAACGGCTTTTAATACTTTTAAGAGTTTTTTCTTTATTGTTTCTCGGCAATTTTCTCGAGAAGAGCTAGGAACTTATTATCCATATCTAGTCGGTCCTGATGTCTTTGTTTTTTAGCCTCCTCGTGTTCTTCTCTCAGCTTGATTCGTTTGGCAAGTAGTGAGGTGGCAGCCGATCGTCTTCGTGTGGACGTTTCTATAATGTAACCAAAACAATAGAATTAATGCAAGGTGAATCGCTCAACCGTGAAATAATGATACGTGAAAGATTCGTGACTTACCATTGACAGCACATCCACTATCTGTTCTGGTGGCACTGCTTTCGTCGCTGTTTGTGACACTTAATCCCGACGATGATGCAATTGCCACCGGACTGCACCATGCTTTTTTGCAAAAAATGTCCATGATCTACAAAAATGGATATGATGGCTATTACAAAAGTTTTCGAGCTGTTTAAAAATCAAACTCACTTATTTTTCATTCAATATTTTACAAACCGCAAAGAACTGCCATGTTCTTCTGTTGTTCCCCGATTTGTTATTGTGGTCCTTAATTCCCTTATATGTTTTTTTGAGGCTGCGAAGTTTAGCCGCACACTGTGGCCCAGTTAACGTGTGCCCCTTCTCGCCCATTTTGTTGGCAATATTCGCCCAAATTTTTTTATGCGACAGTTTGCTGTCCGCGAATTTATGTTCCGCTATGCGTAAATGCTCTAACAGCAACAACACGCATCCGTCATTCCAGCGGTATAAAGAGCCTGAAATACATAACGATATGTCACTAACTGCTACATCCACTGTAAAAGATTCAAGTTGTCATTATCGTCCACACGAGTCTTGATATACCTTGTCCTTCTAAGTCGGTCGTTGAAGTTCCCTCGTCATCGGTCTCTTGACGCTTGTTAGAGTGACAGATGGAGTTCAATGGGACTGCAAAAGTCTGCCTGCTTTCCTCTTCGTCTCGAATTGCACTGGTTGTTGTCGTACTTTCTTCTTCATCGTATTCCTCGATAGCACTCTCATTGTCGTTCTGCTGCTTTTCTCGGTGGTTTCTGGCGTGGATCTCCTGCTCGCGGTTTTTCAACGCGTTGTTCAATACTTGTTCAGCAAAAGCTGCATCTGAGTGCAGAAAACATTAGTAAGTAAATTAATGTATCAAACGTTTTTGGAGGTTATGTCGAACAAAAAAATTTAATCGACATTTTCATGAAGTACCAAAAGTATGGCTTACTATTATAAGCGCGATCGGCGTCTTCTTTGGACAATACCACTTCTATTAACAAGTCGTTGTCATTGTTGTAGAATGGTACCCTTTCCATTGTTAAAAATATTTCGAGATGCTTCGAACGTAAACTCTACTGATGAACAATGCGCAATACCAGGATTTTGAATTTTCGTAACCTCGTAACCCGCTATGCCGTCGTTATGCGCATGCGCTCATAATACCGACCACGGCGACCCACGATGAACGGTGGGCGTCGTGGGCTCGATGTGGTCGCGATCTATGACGTCAACTATGACGTTTCGACCACGACCACTGCGACCGCGGTCGTTATGTGGAACGCGTTTGCGAGCGCCGCGGGCGCTGCGGGCGTTAAGTGGAACGCGCCCCACATCGAGCCCACGACGTCCGCCGTTCATCGTGGGTCGCCGTGGTCGGTAATATGAGCGCATGCGCGTAACGACGGCATAGCGGGTTACGAGGTTACGAAAATTCAAAATCCTGGTATTACGCATTGTTCATCAGTAGAGTTTACGTTCGAAGCATCTCGAAATATTTTTAACAATGGAAAGGGTACCATTGTACAACAATGACAACGACTTGTTAATAGAAGTGGTATTGTCGAAAGAAGACGCCGATCGCGCTTATAATGGTAAGCCATACTTTTGGTACTTCATGAAAATGTCGATTAAATTTTTTTGTTCGACATTACCTCCAAAAACGTTTGGTACATTAATTTACTTACTAATGTTTTCTGCACTCAGATGCAGCTTTTGCTGAACAAGTATTGAACAACGCGTTGAAAAACCGCGAGCAGGAGAACCACGCCAGAAACCACCGAGAAAAGCAGCAGAACGACAATGAGAGTGCTATCGAGGAATACGATGAAGAAGAAAGTACGACAACAACCAGTGCAATTCAAGACGAAGAGGAAAGCAGGCAGACTTTTGCAGTCCCATTGAACTCCATCTGTCACTCTAACAAGCGTCAAGAGACCGATGACGAGGGAACTTCAATGACCGACTTAGAAGGACAAGGTATATCAAGACTCGTGTGGACGATAATGACAACTTGAATCTTTTACAGTGGATGTAGCAGTTAGTGACATATCGTTATGTATTTCAGGCTCTTTATACCGCTGGAGTGACGGATGCGTGTTGTTGCTGTTAGAGCATTTGCGCATAGCGGAACATAAATTCGCGGACGGCAAACTGTCGCATAAAAAAATTTGGGCGAATATTGCCAACAAAATGAGCGAGAAGGGGCACACGTTAACTGGGCCACAGTGTGCGGCTAAACTTCGCAGCCTCAAAAAAACATATAAGGGAATTAAGGACCACAATAACAAATCGGGGAACAACAGAAGAACATGGCAGTTCTTTGCGGTTTGTAAACTATTGAATGAAAAATAAGTGAGTTTGATTTTTAAACAGCTCGAGAACTTTTGTAATAGTCATCATATCCATTTTTGTAGATCATGGACGACATTTTTTGCAAAAAAGCATGGTGCAGTCCCATGGCAATTGCATCATCGTCGGGATTAAGTGTCACAAACAGCGACGAAAGCAGTGCCACCAGAAGACATAGTGGATGTGCTGTCAATGGTAAGTCACGAATCTTTCACGTATCATTATTTCACGGTTGAGCGATTCACCTTGCATTAATTCTATTGTTTTGGTTACATTATAGAAACGTCCACACGAAGACGATCGGCTGCCACCTCACTACTTGCCAAACGAATCAAGCTGAGAGAAGAACACGAGGAGGCTAAAAAACAAAGACATCAGGACCGACTAGATATGGATAATAAGTTCCTAGCTCTTCTCGAGAAAATTGCCGAGAAACAATAAAGAAAAAACTCTTAAAAGTATTAAAAGTATTAAAAGCCGTTGTTGTTATTATTTTTATTATCGTCACTATCAAATCCTGATCTTGAACGTTGATTACAACGCTAATGTGTTCAACGGTTAGATGAAAAGAAACCAATACGAGAAGGCCGTTTCCATACAAATCGTTTCTACAGATCTACATTCTTTTACATGGTTCTTTACATTCTTTCTTTACATTCTTTAGTTCTTTACATTCTTTACAGAAAAATAATCGCGTGGGTACGTTTCTCTAGAAAAATAATCGTGTAGTTACGTTTGTATAGAAAAATAATCATGTAGAAACGAACCGACGTGGTTCATTCCTGTTGACACGTACCTACAACGACTATTTTTCTATAGAAATGTGCCTACGCGATTATTTTTCTGTAGAAACGTACCTTTATGCTTATTTTGCTGTAGAATCGAACTGTAGAAACGATTTCTCTAGAAACTACCATCTCAAACCAATTATTCAGAATTGTTATTATTATTACAAAACTTTTTATTTTACAATTATTACAATACATTATAATACAATATTTCCGATGAACAGCACAGGCATGTCGAAAGAAGCTGCAAGTTAAATCTTGCAAATTGCCTTCGCAACGTTCCGCACTTTGTTTTGGTGCTGCAAATTATTCATAATTGAATTTCTCTTATCAATTCCTGCATCCCGCATTTGCTGATCAGAGACATTGTTACGTGCAACATATTCTTCTGAACGCGAAGGAATCGTGATAACGAGAAATTCATCTCCTCGTAGTGTGCAAATATTATGAACCACGCAACATGCTACAATATACTCTGCCATTAAGTCTACCCTTGACATTGGTAAGCGATCCAATAAACTTCTCATGCGTCCTTTTAATAAGCCGATACATCTTTCTACAGTAACTCTGGCCGCTGAGTGGCAGTAGTTATAATTGTTTTGCCTCGCCGTTAAGTGCCCATTGTCCCGGAAAGGAGTCAGCAGGTGTTCATGTAGCTCATATGCGGCACCCCCTAGGATATGGGTGTAGGCAGGAAACTTGTCTGCCTCATTTAAATAATCTGGCACTTCCGACTGCCGAAAAACTCTTTGGTCATGAACAGAACCAGGATGTCCAGTGTAGCAATGCGTGATTATAGTTTTGTGATCACACACCAGCTGAAAATAAATGTGACCATCGATAAATGCCAATATTTAACTGTTTTTTAGATTCGTTTTATTTCGTCAATTTCCGTTAATCATAAATTGTGTCCAATGTTTTATTCCGCCTTGCAGTCGGGTGTGTAGACAAAAATATTAAGTTTTTTGTCGACGTTTCAACCTTTGGTGAGCACCCTCATCAGGTTGCATTTTTCTTTTTTTCCGTTTTATATAATACATTGTTCGTTGTTACATTCGATCTCTTGTTTCATATACGGCTTGTTGGCGTTTTCGAGGTTATGTCCTCGTGTTTCTTATATTATCGACAATTTTTTTGTATAGTTTTTTCATTACCTCTGTTGAATTTAAATTTAAAAAACATCAATGATAATGCAAGCACGATGACGTACCTCAAAAACACCAAGAAGCATTATGAAAAAAAAAATTCAAAATGTAACAATGAGCAACGTAGTATATCAAACGGAAAAGAGAATTTAACCTGATGAGGACCCTCGCGATGGATTGAAACGTCGACAAAAAACTGAATTTTTTTTTACACACTTGACTGCAAGACGAATGAAAATATTGGACAAAAAATTCATAATATAGCTTTGTTGTGACTCGATATAATATGTACGTACCTGCAATTGAATGGAATGGTACCCTTTGCGGTTTATATAATCTGCTGGGTTCACTTTTGGAGCATGAATAGGAATGTGTGTTCCGTCAATGGCCCCGATGACTCCTGGAAATCCACTGGCTATTTCAAAGCCTCGCATAACGCTAGCAGCTCGATCACCACTGGGCCATTGAATGAATCGGGTACATCTTGAAAACAGAGCATGCGTGACTCTTCTCACAGCTCTAACAGCCGTGGCTCTCCCCACGTTAAAGCGATCACAGATCGATCTACAATAAAGCAGAGTTAATCGTTTATCCACTTTATAACGAAGCTGACATTCGACAAGAAGTCTTTTATAAATATAATTTAATGCTATGAAGAACATGTGAAAGGTGTACCATGTGACGCAGGAGTGCGAGACAGATAGCTGAAATTGTTGGACTTGTCATTTTCAGATATCAATGATATTTTTAACAAAAGATGAGCATTAAGTTCTGCATCAATGCATTTTGCAGGACTCAACGCTCTGTTTTTTTCGAAAATCATAACCATCTATAATGAAGCTTCGTTCAAAATTTTATGCGGTCATGTCAACCTTTCGCACGTATTCTAAGCTTTAAATAGGACTTTTTTACCTGTATGTATCCGTAGTAGCCATTTTCCATAGCGCTATCATCAATTGTTGATGAGAAGGGATTGTAGGACAGCCTTTGACTTTCCTGGCCAAATCGTCACCAATGACTTCGAGAAGGTATTCAAATGTAGCCTTCGACATTCTGCAAACAGTGAAAAAGAAAGCTCATATGAATTCTTTTTCATTACGATTTTTTCCCCTGTTAATGCACTAAAAAATATATAATGTGTTATATTATATATTCACAATGACATTAAAAACTAAGAAAAACATAAGTTGGAGCAAACCTGAAATGGTTTTTGAATTCATGCTCCGCATAACGACGGACAACATCGTGGTAACCTATAATTCGTGGCCGAAGTTTTCGCTTTTCTCTCTCTCGCAGAGGTATTTCCCACTCGTCATCCGAAGTGGAACTCGATGAACTTTCAGACTCATACAATCTTTTTCGACGCAGCACGATCATAGTTACAATTTCACTGACACTCAAATTTGGAGCCGTCGACGTCGACTTGTGGCGTCACCGCCCCCAGCTTCATTACCCACTGCGACCGCTACGCGGCGTCCGGAACGCAGAAAACAATTCCTGCGGCCTCGTCTAGACGAGTAACGAGGAGTCTATGCCAGAAAAAACGAGTCTTCTTAAAAAAAAAACAAAAAAAGGATTACGACGCCACTACGTGTATTCTGCGCGCCTCCATCTTCCATGCGAGACTAAATGGATCATTGCTAAAATAAAGAATATAGTTTTTTATCATCGTCGCCACTTGCTTATTTTCGTGTTGAAGTGCCTTCCCCACTTCCACATTGGTGACCCCGCAGTTTTTTTTTTTGACAAAAACACAACAAGAGAAGTGCGACGATGGTCGACACCCAGCCCCTTGGGGCCTGCGACAACCCGTCTAGCTCGCAACCGTCGAACTCGAGCGATCCCGCACGGCAGATGCAGCAAAGGCCCGTGGACGCTGTGAACCACACTTGGCACATGCCGCGTTTCATAAAAACGGATCCCGGTCTATGGTTCATCCAGACCGAGCTACTCTTCGAAGCTCATCGCATCACTTCCGATGCGGCTAAGTATCGTCTAGCAGCCGGCGCCCTCGACGCAGACATTGTCACCGAGGTCTCCGACGTTCTACGCTCTCCGCCAGATACAGACAGGTATGAGAATCTCAAACGACATGTCATCAATCGGTTCTCCGACTCCAGCGATCGACAGCTGCATCGCATGCTCACTGAACTGGAGCTCGGAGATCGTAAGCCGTCGCAGCTCCTCCGCCAAATGCGAAGTCTCGCAGGCCACCGAGCCACCGACGACGTCCTACGCATCCGCTGGCTAGCGCTCCTTCCCTTGGCCGTCCAGAGGTTTCTTAAGCTTCTAAGGTCAGCAACCCTGGACGAGCAGGCCACGCTGGCCGATGAGTTGATGGAAAATCACACATCCACCTCGGTCATGGCCACATATCCATATCATACCAGGGACCCATCGCCTCACCAAAAAAAGGAGGACGCCTTGGTTACGACACTACGTGCAGAACTTGCGCCTCTACTGAATGGCATCCAGGAGCTCAGCAGCACGCTGCGAGGCCTGACCCTCAGCCAAACACGGCACCGTGCACGAACGCCTTCGCGAAGTCGCGCAACCTCGCCTGCTACGGCAGGACTGTGCTTCTACCACCGGAAATACGGCGCAAAGGCTCATCGATGCGTGCAACCATGCACGACCAAATGGCCCCTGGCATCACAACCAAACCAGGAAAACTGATCTCGCTGTCCTCGATTCAGGCGGTCGGCGACAGCAACAACAATACCATTTCCCCGGCCAAAGAATACCGCCTGCTCCTCACCGACTCTGCGACTCATCTGCGATTCCTCATCGACTCCGGATCCGTCATCTCCATCATACCACGATCTTCGATCCGCCGAGAACTCCGGCCAACGGAGCTTAAGCTCCACGCTGCAAACTCCACCGAAATAAAAACCTACGGCCAACTGCTACTCACACTTAACCTCGGTCTCCGCCGTGTTTTCAGGTGGTCTTTCATCATCGCCGACGTGCAGTCAACCATCATCGGCGCTGATTTCATTACACATTACGGCCTGATCATCGATTTGAGGGGGCAGTGTCTCATCGACCCTAGCACTTCGCTAAATTCGAGAGGACAGCTATCGCAAGCCTACATATACAACGTCTGCATTATCAGTCACTTACACGTCCCGGACAACAGTCATAGTCACCGCTACGCGGAGCTGCTTCGGGAATACGAGGACATCGCCCGTCCGAATACGGTCCCCCACACGGGCACGGACAACGTTGTGGCGCATCATATCATCACCGTTGGACCTTCGGTTGTGGAACGCCCTAGACGTCTCACGGGAGAAAAACTCAAGGCCGCCAGAGGCGATTTCGACCTACTTCTATATCACGGTGTCATCCGCCCTTCCAGCAGCTCTTGGGCCAGTCCGCTGCACATGGTCCAAAAGAGGGATGGTGGCTGGCGTTCCACCGGCGACTACCGCAAACTTAATAGCAAGACCGTCCCGGACCAGTACCCTGTGCCTTTAATAGAGGATATCTTCCAGCGCATGCACGGCAAATGCGTCTTCTCCATGCTAGACCTGCTGCGCGCATACCACCAGATCCCCGTTGCTGCCGAGGACGTTCCAAAAACAGCCGTGACGACGCCCTTCGGGTTCTTCGAGTTCCTGGGAATGCCTCTGGGACTGCGTAACGCCACGCAAACCTTTCAACGTCACATGGATAGGATTCTGCGGGGGCTCGACTTTGTAGCATGCTACCTCGACGACCTGATCATCATGTCGACCTCACATGAGGAACACCTTGAGCACCTCCGACAGGTGTTTATGGTCCTCAAGGCAAACCGACTCACTATTAACCCTGGTAAGTGCCAGTTCGGCAAAGATGAAGTTACCTTCCTGGGGTACACAGTCTCTCAGCTGGGCTATCTGCCACCTACCGACCGGGCTGAAACCATCGCCTCCTACCCAAAACCGGAAACGATCTCAGATTTACGTCGCTTCCTAGGCATGCTTAATTATTATAGACGCTGCATTCCCAGAGCGGCACATCTCCAGGCGCACCTCAATGAGTTCCTGAAAGGAGCAAGGAAGAAAGACAAACGCAAGGTACCGTGGTCTCCTGAGACAGAGCAAGCGTTCGACGCTTGTAAACGGAGCATCGTCAACGCGACACGCACAGCATTCCTCTCTCCAAGCGCTCCGCTTCTCCTCATGGCTGATGCATCGGACCACGCAATCGGGGCGTCCGTTCAACAACTTCAAGACGATGCTTGGCACCCCGTAGCATTCTTCTCCCGCAAGCTTAGCGACACAGAAAAGCGCTATAGCACTTACGACCGCGAGTTGCTGGCCGTTTTCGCGGCGATCAAACACTTTCAGCACATTCTAGAAGGACGCCAGTTCACGACGCAAACCGACCATCGACCTCTAACCTATGCCTTTACCCAACGAGCCGACAAAGCTTCGCCTCGCCAGCTACGTCAGCTCGACTACATCTCGCAATTCAACACCGAGATTGTGTATGTAAAGGGGGACGACAATGTTGTCGCCGACGCGCTGTCGCGCATTAACAGCATCGCGATGCCCACAATTCTGAATCCGGAGACCATCGCGAGAGCCCAACAATCCGACATCGAGCTGCAGTCAATCCAGGAACGGTCATCTTTGAAGCTGCAAAATTTTAACATCGAGAATCATCGCATACTCTGCGATACCTCTGCTGGGCACATAAGGCCCTATCTTCCCAGTAGCCTCCGACGTAGCGCTTTCGACATAATCCACGGTCCCGCGCACCCGAGTGGCCGAACAACTTGCAGACAGCTGAGAGAAAAATTCATTTGGCCTGGGATTAGAAAGGATGCGCTCCGGTGGTCACGGGAGTGTGTGCCCTGCCAGCGAGCGAAGATTCAACGCCATTGCCGTCTCGAGCCGAACAAGATTGACGTCCCAAGCACTCGATTTAATCACATGCATCTCGACCTCATCGAATTGCCGAGAGTAGGCGATCTCCGCTATTGCCTCACAATAATTGACCGGTTCTCACGCTACCCGCAGGCAGTTCCACTGCCCAACATTCAGGCCAACACCGTAGCCACTGCCTTCTACACGCACTGGATCGCGCTGTTTGGAACACCGCTAACGCTAACAACCGACCAGGGAGCACAGTTTGAATCCGCTCTTTTTACAGCGCTAGCAAGAATGATCGGGGCAAAGCGGGTGCGTACAACGCCATACCATCCACAGTCCAATGGCATGGTGGAAAGGTGGCACCGCACGCTCAAAACTGCCCTTATGTGCAACGCGCAAATTCCCTGGCCGGAACTTCTGCCAACCGTATTGCTGGGCCTGCGAACAGTCTACAAAGAGGACATCGGCGCTTCCCCGGCGGAAATGCTCTTCGGAACGGAATTGAGAATCCCTGGCGAATTCTTCGTCACAGAGGATGCCTCAACGAACCCGCACACTTTCCTCGAGAAATTCCGGGAGCACATTCGGGGCATAAGACCGACGCCGACCGCACACCACATAAAATCACGGCCGTTCGTCATGAAAGAACTTCAGACATGCATGCACGTCTTCAGAAGAGTCGACTCCATTAGGAAACCGCTCGATCCTCCATACTCAGGGCCACACAAGGTCATTAAGAGGATCAACGACCATGTATACGCCATCCTAGTCAGCGGGGTACAGAAAACCGTCTCTGTAGACTGTCTTAAGCCCGCTTTCGTCACCAAGGAAGACGTCTCAGCGGAACCACAGCCACCATCATCGGAGATCGACTGCTCAACCGATTCGCACCAGTCCACCAAGACACAACCCAAAAAATCCGTATCGTTCCCTTCTCCCTTCGTGAAGGTCACTGGGGGGGGGGGGAGTGGTTGTGGCGTCACCGCCCCCAGCTTCATTACCCACTGCGACCGCTACGCGTCGTCCGGAACGCAGAAAACAAATCCTGCGGCCTCGTCTAGACGAGTAACGAGGAGTCTATGCCAGAAAAAACGAGTCTTCTTAAAAAAAACACAAAAAAAGGATTACGACGCCGCTACGTGTATTCTGCGCGCCTCCATCTTCCATGCGAGACTAAATGGATCATTGCTAAACTAAAGAATATAGTTTTTTATCATCGTCGCGACTTGCTTATTTTCGTGTTGAAGTGCCTTCCCCACTTCCACAGACTCACTCGACTCGATGGCAGCCCTGTTAATGGCGTCTGGCGTTCCATTCGGGTTTCGGGTCGCCCACAACGCGTTCCACTTATACTTTCGCCTGTGGCGCTTGCGGGCTTGAGCGAGCTAGTGAAACGGAAAATCTTGCGGTCGTGGTCGCGGGCGTTGCGAGCGTTAAGTGGAACGCACCCTTGGTGTTCGACCATTTCGTTATAATTAAATGAGACTTTTTTTCCGTAAAGTTGGCCGAACCTTTTTTTATTTATTACGCAATCCATAAAATACCACGCCGAATCGATGCAGAATCGTTTGGTGGTCATAAGTATGCAAATCCCAGCGTTTGGTAGTTAATTCATTAGTTATCCTGGTCGAAATACAATCTACGTCTAGGTGCATACGATGGAGGGCTGTAATTGGTGATTTATTGATCCGACGGAATAAGGCGCAGTGATATTTCGATTTATTTATGTTTTTCTTCGCCGATCTCATTCCAATAAGTCTCATACAGAAGATAGTCGTTTGGTAGTGATTGGTAGCTCAATTAAAACGTTTGATAGTTAATTCCTTAATTATGCCGATCGAAAAACCATCTACGGTTAGATGCAGACGATAGAGGGCTCTAGTTGGCTGCTGATGGATCCAACAGAATACAGCGCAGTGATATATCAAGGTCTTTATGTTTTTTCACTGACCTCGTTCCAATAAGTCTCATACGGAAGTTAATCGTTTGGTAGTGATTGGTAGCTTAATTAAAACATTTGGTAGTTAATTTTTCGATTACGACGATCAAAAAATCACCTACCTTAGACGAAGGCGATAGAAGGCTATCGCTGGCTGCTGAAGGATCTGATGGAATACGGAGCAGTGATATTCCAATTTCATTATGTTTTTCTTCACCGTCCTCATTTTAATAAGTCTCAAACGGAAGATAATCGATTGGTAGTAATTGGTAACGTAATTAAAGCGTTTAGTAGTTCATTCCATGATGACGGCAATCCTAAAACCAACTATGTTTGGACGAAGGGATAGAGGGCTGTAGCTGGCTACTGATGGATCCAACGGAATGGAGCAGTGATATTTCAATTTCTTCATGTTCTTCTTGACCAATCTCGTTCTAATAAGTTTCAAACGGAAGATAATGGTTTGGTAGTTAAAGCGGTTTAATTAAAGCGTTTAGTAGTTAATTCCATGATGACGCCAATCCTAAAACCACCTATGTTTGGACGAAGGGATAGCGGGCTGTAGCTGGTTACTGATGGATCCAACGGAATATGGAGCAGTGATATTTCAATTTCTTCATGTTCATCTTCACCGATCTCGTTCTAATAAGTCTCGAACGGAAGATAATCGTTTGGTAGTGATTGGCAGCTTAATTACAACTAGAGATGTCCATACCTCGATACTTGTGTATCGAGATACAAAAAAGATACTCGCTACATTTGTATTGAGTAGCGAAAAAAATATCGCTGCTCGATACATTTGTAGCGAGTAGCGAAAAAAATTGCCCCACATTTGTATCAAGTAGCGATTTTTTTCGCTACTCGCTACATTTGTATCGAGTAGCAAAATTTTTTTCGCTGCTCGCTACAAATGTATCGAGTAGCAATTTTTTTCGCTAATCGCTACAAATGTATCAAGTAGTGAAATTTTTTTCGCTATTCGCTACAAATGTATTGAGTAGCGAATTTTTTTTCGCTACTCGCTACATTTGTATCGAGTAGCGAATTTTTTTTTGGAACAATCGATATAACGATAGGGCACTGTAGTTGCGAACACAGACACTTTTCGCCTTTTTCTCTCTATATATAACCGACAGTTAATCATAGGCAACACAACGGCACGTGAAATTAAAAAAAAATCAAGATCGATACTCATCAAATATACGGGAGACCGGAGCAAAACGGGATACGTAAACAAATCACGGATTTTTTTCTTCAAAATTCTGTTTTTTTTTTCAAGTTGTTACAATTTTGAAAAATCAGTTTTAATTCAATAACTCCTTAGGATAAATTCGTACAATTTTTGTTCAAATGGGAACGTTCAAAAAGATTATTGAAATACAAAGAAAAAATGTTTATTGAATAACTCAAAAACAATCGATTTTTCGGGTACGGTTTAAGTGTACGAATAGTGGATAATAATTTTCTCTATGTTTTCGTTTCTATGAACCACCCTTGAAATTTGATTTTTCCAACCCCTCTCGGGGGTTGACAATAAAAAATGAAATTCTGGGAAAACTATCGACCGCACGAATTTGCCGCCGTGGAACAATTTGTAGCTTGAGCGATCAGCTACATTTTTGTCCACAGCGCCATAATCGTATATCTTTATTTTCGGTCAATAGTTTTCCCAGAATCTCATTTTGAATTTTCAACCCCTGGGAGGGGTTTAAAAAAGCAACATTCTAGGGTGGTCCATAGGATCAAAAATATAGAGAAAAATAATCTTTACATTTCGTACATTAAAACCATCCCCGAAAAATCTATTGTTTTTGAGTTGTTCAATAAACCATTTTTTAAAAATATTTCAACAATTTTTTTGGCTGCGAAGATATTATCGGAGAGGGACGATCAAAGACTCAATCGACGCGTCATTTCAATGGCTATGATGTTCCCATTTAAACAAAAATGGTATGCATTTTTCCAAAAGCGTTATCGAATTAAAACTAATTTTTCAAAATTTCACCCCACTTTTTCACCGCCAAAATGAACTTCCACGACTTCGGCGCTGCGGACAAAAATAAAGCCCGGATTTTTCTGAACATTTTGTCTCCCGGTGCCGACCTTGTAGCGGTTGTACTTTGGCATAAATCCACCCCATCCCCCTTCATCCCCTTAAGAAAACCCTACACCCCGATTTTGAGGTAAACTTGGATTTAGCACCCGTGGCACTTCCAAAATCACCTGTCAAAAAACTAGCCTTCTTCTAATTTTTTTCCGATTCCAATATACAGCACGACTGTACTAATATGCGATTATCGGTTGGCGATCTATGCGCCCGATGGATTTTTACATTTTCCATGTAATGAAATTTTAATATCTCATAGAGTTTCTTCAAAACAAATATTTAATTTACGTGGAAGCATGTACTTTTCATGAAAAGCTTCGAGTACCGACTGTTAACTCATTTACAATTTCGTTGAGATATCGCCACTTCTGTAAACCACTGCGTAAATATTAAAATAATATCCGAAAAAATCTTAACTTTTTTATTATTTAATTATATTAATTATATTAATTATTATTTATTCAATTATCAATGCCCACGAGTTATTTTTATTCCTGCAATTATACCTTCCCTGATTCCACTCATTGCTAGTACTACCATTGAGTCATTTTGGTTTTGGTATCGAAAAAATTCGCTACTCGATACAAATGCAGCGAGTAGCGAAAAAAATGTTGCTACTCGATACAAACGTAGCGAGAAGCGAAAAAAATTTCGCTACTCGATCCAAATGAAGCGAGTAGCCAAAGAAATTTCGCTGCACGGTACAAATGGAGCGAGGAGTGAAAAAAATGTTGCTACTCGATACAAACGTATCGAGAAGCGGAAAAAATTTCGCTATTCGATTCAAATGTTGCGAGTAGCCGAAGAAATTTCGCTACACGGTAGAAATGGAGCGGGGAGTGAACAAAATTTTAGTAGCGAAAAAAAATTCGCTGCTCAATACAAATGAAGCGAGTAACAAAAAAATGTTTGCTACTCGCTTCAAATATAGCGAGTAGCAAAAAAAAATCGCTACTCGACACAAATGTAGCGAGTAGCGAAAAAAATTTCGCCACATTTGTATCGAGTATCGAAATTTTGTTCGCTACTCGCTACATTCGTATCGAGTAGCGATTTTTTTTCGCTACTCGCTACATTTGTATCGAGTAGCGACTATCGGTCGATACAAATTTTGGACATCTCTGATTACAACGTTTGGTAGTTAATTCCTTGATTACGCCGATCGAAAAATCATCAACCCGTAGACACAGGTGATAGAGGGATGTAATTGGCTGCTGAAGGAGCTAACGGAATGCGGAGCAGTGATATTTTAATTTCTTTATGTTTTTCGTCACTGATTTCGTTCCCATAAGTCTCAAACGGAAAATAATCGTTTGGTAGTGATTGGAAGCTTCATTAAAACGTTTGGTAGTTAATTCCTTATTTACGCCAATTGCAAAACCATCTATGTGTAGATGAAGGGATGGAGGGCTGTAGTTGACTGTTGATGGATCCAACGGAATACGGAGCAGTGATATAAGAATTTCTTTGTGTTTTTTTTTCACCGATCTCGTTCCAATAAGTCTCGTATGGAAGAGAATCGTTTGGTAGTGATTGGTAGCTTAATTGAAACGTTTAGTAGCCAATTCCATGATTACGCCAATCCTAAACCCATCTATGTTTGGACGAAGGGATAGAGGGCTGTAGTTGGCTGCCGAAGGATCTAACGGAATACGGAGCAGTGATATTTCAATTTCTTTATGTTTTTCTTTACTGATCTCGTTCTAATAAGTCTCACACGGAAGATAATCGTTAGGTAGTGATTGGTAGCTGAATATAACATTTAGTAGTTAATTCCTTAATTACGCCAATCGAAAAACCATCTATGTTTAGATGAAGGGCTGTAGTTGGCTGTTGGTGGATCCAACGGAATACGGAGCAGTGATATTTCAATTTCTTTATGTTTTTCTTCACCGTTCTCGTTCAAATAAGTCTCATACGGAAGATAATCGGATGATAGTGATTGGTACCTTAATTGAAACGTTGGGTAGTTAATTCCTCCATTATGCCGATCGAAAATCTACCCTTAGACACCGACGATAGAGGGCTGTAGTTGGCTGTTGATGGATCCAACGGAATACGGAGCAGTGATTTAAGAATTTCTTGATGTTTTTTTCACCGATCTCGTTCCAATAAGTCTAATACGGAAGATAATCGTTTGGTAGTGATTGGTAGCTTAATTAAAATGTTTGGTAGTTAATTCCTTGAATACGCCGATCGAAAAACCAACTACGGTTAGATGCAGGCGATAGAGGGCTGCAGTTGGCTGCTGATGGATCCAAAGGAATACGGAGCAGTGATATTTCAATTTCTTTATGTTTTTATCACCGATCTCGTTCCAATAACTCTCATACGAAAGATAATCGTTTGGTAGTGATTGGGAGACTAATTAAAACCGTTGCTAGTTAATTCCTTAATTACGCCGATCGAAAAACCATCTACCGTTAGACGCACGCGATAGAGGGCTGTCGTTGGCTGCTGAAGAATCTAACGGAATACGGAGCAGTGATATTTCAATTTCTTTATGTTTTTCTTCACCGATCTCTTTCTAATAAGTCTCATACGGAACATAATCGTCTGGTAGTGATTGGGAGTTTAATTAAAACCGGTGCTAGTTAATTCCTCAATTACGCCGATCGAAAAACCATCTACGGTTAATCGCAAGCAATAGAGGGTTGTAGTTAGCTGTTGAAGGATCTAACGGAATGGAGAGCAGTGATATTTCAATTTCTTTGTTTTTCTTCACCGATCGCGTTCAAATAAGTCCCAAACGGAAGATAATCGTTCTGTAGTAATTGGTAGCTTCATAAAAAAACTTTGGTAGTTATTTCCTTACTTAGGCTGATCGAAAAACCATCTACGGTTAGACGCAGGCATTAGAGGGCTGTAGTTGGCTGCTGATGGATCCAACGGAATACGGCCCAGTGGTATTTCAATTTCTTTGTGTTTTTGATCACCGATTTCGTTCCAATAAGTCTCAAATGGAAGATAATCGTCTGGTGGTGATTGATAGGCATATTGGTCGGTGATGGATCCAACGGAATTCAGAACAGTGCCATTCCGGTTTTTTATGTTCTATTCACCAATTTGATCATTCCGCTGGCGCGACGCATCGGACAATATTTCGATTTGTTTAAAATGACTGATTCATCAATGTTCCTCTAATTAGTCGCAATCTGAATATCATCTTGTAGGTAGTACATGCGATAAACATGCATCATAACGCCGCAGAACGGCGTAGTACGGTAGCAACGTTGTTCCCGTGATATTATATCAATCAAACAGCACCCGGTGCGTTGGTCTAGTGGTTAGCGTGCTGGTCAGCGAATCAGGAGGCCCCAGGTTCGAATCCCAGTCGCATCACTTTCGTCGTGAAATGTTTTTCTTCGACATTTCTCGGCGAAATACGACTAGTTCCGTGACTGCGAGGTGAACTTTGGGACCAGTTGTATCGGTTTAGCTTTTCCGCAGTTTCCTATGCCCATGGCAGATATGTCACGGTGAATACGATACAGAGGGGGAAGTCGGCAGCAGCCGCAAGGTGGGGAGGGGGGAGTGGAATGGAGCTAGGGGGCAGTTGTGGAGGGGATGGGTGGCAGAGGAGCGATGTGGAATCGGCGGTAGAACGACGTTGAGGCGGATTGTGGGGCCCGTAAAAAGGGGATCTGTACGGCTGGAAAAAGCCAATAAATATATATATATCAAACAACCAAATAAGTCAAACCTGATCTAGAGTTTAAACAATGATCGGGAGTTGCGTGCTAAGCAAAAAGATTAATCACGGTTAAAGGTTGGAAGGGGAAAGAAACCCAGTTCCTTCCGCTCTCTTTGCCGTTACGTTCACTTTTTGGAATTAACTACCAAACGATTTAATTAAGCTACCAATCACTACCAAACGATTATCTTCCGTTTGAAACCCATTAGAACGAGATCGGTGCAGAAAAACATAAAGACATATCGCTGCTCCGTATTCCGTTAGATCCATCAGCAGCCAACTACAGCCGTCTATCACCGCTTTCAAACATAGATGGTTTTTCTATTAGCGTAATTATGGAATTAACTACAAAACGTTTTAATTAAGCGACCAATCACTACCAAACGATTATCTTCTGTGTGAGACTTATTAGATCGGTGAAGAAGAACATAATGAAACTGAAAAATCACTGCTCCGTATTCCGTTAGATCCTTCAGCAGCCAATTACAGGCCTCTATGTCCTCCGTCTAAGGGTAGATGATTTTTCAATCGGCGTAATTAAGGAATTAACTACCAAACGTTGTAATTAAGCTACCAATCACTACCAAACGATTATCTTCCGTTCGAAACTTATTAGAACGAGATCGGTGAAGAAATTGAAATATCATTGCTACGTATTGCGTTGAATCCTTCAGCAGCCAGCTACAGCCCTCTGTCGCCTTCATCTAAGGGTAGATGATTTTTTTATCGTCGTAATCAAGAAACTAACTATCAAATATTTTAATTAAGCTATCAATCACGACGATACGATTATCTTCCGTATTAGACTTTTTGGAACGAGGTCAGTGGTAAAACATAAAGACCTTGATATATCACTGCTCCGTATTCCGTGGAATCCATCAGCAGCCAACTACAGCCCTCTATCGCCTGCATCTAACCGTAGATGGTTTTTCGATCGGCGTAATTGTGGAATTAACTATTAAACGTTTTAATTAAGCTACCAATCACTACCAAACGATCATCCTCCGTATGAGAGTTATTGGAACGAGATCGGTGAAAAAGAACCAAAGAAATTCTTATATCACTGCTCCGTATACCGTTGGATCCATTAACAGCCAAGTACAGCCCTCTATCCCTTCATCTAAACATTGATGGTTTTTCGATTGGCGTAATTAAGGAATTGACTACCAAACGTTTCAATTAAGCTAACAATCACTACCAAACGATTATCTTCCATTTGAGACCTATTGGAACGAGAACGGCGAAGAAAAACATAAATAAATTGAAATGTCACTGCGCCGTATTCCGTTAGATCTATAAATCATCAATTACGGCCCTCCATCGTATGCGCCTAGACGTAGAATGTTTTTCGACCGGGATAACTAATGAATTAACTACCAAACGCTGGGATTTGCATATTTGTGACCACCAAACGATTCTGACTTGATTCGGCGTGGCATTTTATGGATTGCGTTATAAATAAAAAAAGGTCCGGCCAACTTTACGGAAAAAAGTCTCATTGAATTATAACGAAACCGTCGACCACCAAACCTTCTTATTAGGCTAACAACCATCACCAAACGACCACGAAACGATTAGGAATGAACAAATATTGAGAAGTTAAAGTTGTCCGGCTAAGTGTATGGTGGTATCCAGGCGGCCCATCGTTGGGTCATCTCTCTGTGACTTCCTGTTGAGTTCCTTTGATTTGATTCTTTATCAGTAATTAGTTTGCCCACACTTCAATTAAATAATTATTTTTCGATTGAGGTCACGAATGAAAAAAAATTTACGCCTCGGCTACAACAGATCAGGATCCAAAGTCATAACCGAACCAACTACGGATATCCGGCGTCTTGATTAGAGGACTGCGATTGGTCACTGAAGGTCCAACCACAGAGCAAAATTGTAAAACACTGCTGCACTCGCTATCTCTTGTCTGATTTCCCTTCAATGTGTCTTAATTTATAGAAAAAATCCCGGAAGCGTTTGATATTCAATTTAGGACGATTGGTAGTCGATCACTAGATTGCGCCAACGAGAAATACGTGTGTATCATGAACGGCGAGCTGTGATTGGTCGCCAGAAGCCGCAGCGGAAAGAGGAATTTCTAACAAAAAATCACCCATCATTTTGTGGCTGATTTCATTGTGATAAGATTTAATCGATAGAAAAACATCTAATAGCGTTCGATATTCTAGTCAGGACGTTTGGTAGTCGATCGCTAAATTATGCCAACGAAAAATACATGTTAATCTTCAGTGGACGGTTCTGATTGGTTGCCAGAGGCCGTAGTCCCAGAACGACTGATTAACGCTAATTCACCCGTTATTTTTTGTTACCAATTTTAGTCGAACTATACTTGATCAAAATAAAAATATGCGGCGACGCCGATATTCTATTCAGGGCGTCGGGTAGTTTATCATGAAATTAAGCTAATGAAAAATACATGCGGTCATGAATGGAACGCTGATTGGTGACTAGAAGCCGCGGCGAAAAAATAACCAATTTTCGCGAATTCCCAGGTTATTTTTGGTTCAACCTGTTTTAATGAGACTTGATCGATAGTAAAGCATATTATAGTGTTTGGTATTCTATCCGGGGGGTTTGGTAGTCGATCACGAAATTATTCCAATGCATAATACTTGTGGGTACTGAATGGAGGGTCGTGATTGGTTGCTAGACGACTATTCAGGCCCGGTTCCACAACTCTCGGTTAACCGAGTTAACCGAAGTTTAAGGGCGACTGGACCAATCAGAACCACGCTCAGCTGGCTAAACTTCGGTAAAATCGGTTAACCGAGAGTTTTGGAACCGGGCCTAAACGATTTGTAAAGAAAATGGACGCTTAGACATAGTGGTGGCGATTCTAAGTTATGGGCCGATTTTTAAATCTCGATTTTTTAAAAAACGGGAAACTACCAAACGACAATTTCAATAGACTAATAAACGCTACCAAACAAGCACCAAACGATTCGTAAAAAAATGACTGATTAGTCGAAGTTGGGGGTGATGAGGGAAATGTTCCCCGATACTAATCGGTCTTCTGCTCCCACCCCGCCGCGCCACTTCGACTACTCGGCCTTTTTTTACGAATTGTTTGCTGATCGTTTGGTAGCGCATTGAAAACGTTTGGGAGTTTTTCGTTTTTTAAATTGAGATTTAAAAATCGGTCCACAATTTGGCACCCTCCCTCCTCACTTTGACTAATTAAGCTTTTATCTACGAATCGTTTAGTAGTCGTTTGTTATTTATCGAATCGAGACCAATCCGATATGTAAAACGGTCCATTCAAATTCTGTTTTGTGTTTCATTATCGACATAACATTGAGACTGTACGGACTCGTTCCCAGTGGGTGATTTTTAAAATGTTTCACTCTCGGCACGAAAATAGCCGTTGAGGACTGATACTGCTGCTGTGGACTATGAACGTGAACGAATCCGATGCTCGGCGCGGCGTTCTCAGTTTGTAGGGATTATGCGACAACAGAAACACTTGCATGCAAACTCCGATTCGTTTCCCGATTTAAAAGTCATCGATTCGAACGAAAATTCACATGAGATTCGACGTTGATAAATACGCCTGTTCCAACTGTTTGTTTTTTATCGGGTCGAGACGAATCCAATGTGAAAACAGGTCCATTCATATTCTGTTTTGTGTTTCATTATCGAAATAACCTTGAGACTGCTCGGATTCGTTCCCAGTGGGTGATTTTTAAAAATGTATCACCCTCGGTACGAAAATAGCCATTGAGGACTACTACTGCTGCTGTGGACTGTGAACGTTAACGAATCCGATGCTCGGCTCGGCGTTCTCAGTTTGTAGGGATTATTCGACACCAGAAACACTTGCATGCAGACTCGGATTCGTTTCCCGATTTAGAAGTCGTCGATTCGGACGAAAATTGACGTGAGATTCGACGTTGATAAATACGCCTGTTCCAACTGTCTGTTTTTTATAGGATCGAGACGAATCAAATGTGGCAACCGGTCCATTCATATTGTTTTGTGTTTCATTATCGAAATAACTTTGATACTGTTCGGATTCGTTCCCAGTCGGTGATTTTTAAAAATGTATCACCCCCGGCACGAAAATAGCCATTGAGGACTACTACTGCTGCTGTGGACTATGAACGTTAACGAATCCGATGCTCGGCTCGGCGTTCTCAGTTTGTAGGGATTATTCGACAATAGAAAAACTTGCATGCACAATCGGATTCGTTTCCCGATTTAAAAGTCGCCGATTCGAACGAAAATTCACATGAGATTCGACGTTGATAAATATGCCTGTTTCAACCGTTTGTTTTTTATCGAATCGAGACGAATCCAATATGTAAAACGGTCCATTCAAATTCTGTTTTGTGTTTCATTATCGAAATAACCTTGAGACTGCTCGGATTCGTTCCCAGTGGGTGATTTTTAAAAATGTATCACCCTCGGCACGAAAATAGCCATTGAGGACTACTACTGCTGCTGTGGACTGTGAACGTTAACGAATCCGATGCTCGGCTCGGCGTTCTCAGTTTGTAGGGATTTTTCGACAACAGAAGCACTTGCATGCAGACTCGAATTCGTTTCCCGATTGAAAAGTCGTCGATTCGAACGAAAATTGACATGAGATTCGACGTTGATAAATACGCCTGTTTCAAGCGTTTTTTTAATCGGACCGAGACAAATCCAATATGAAAAACGGTCCACTCTAATTCTCTTTGGTGTTTCATTATGGAAATAACCTTGAGACTGTTCGGATTCGTTTCCAGTGGATGATTTTTAAAAATGTATCACCCTCGGCACGAAAATAGCCATTGAGGACTCCTACTGATGCTGTGCAGTATGAACGTGAACGAATCCGATGCTCGGCCCGGCGTTCTCAGTTTGTAGGGATTATTCGACACCAGAAACACTTGCATGCAGACTCGGATTCGTTTCTCGATTTAGAAGTCGTCGATTCGAACGAAAATTGACGTGAGATTCGACGTTGATAAATACGCCTGTTCCAACTGTTTGTTTTTTATCGGGTCGAGACGAATCCAATGTGAAAACAGGTCCATTCATATTCTGTTTTGTGTTTCATTATCGAAATAACCTTGAGACTGCTCGGATTCGTTCCCAGTGGGTGATTTTTAAAAATGTATCACCCTCGGCACGAAAATAGCCATTGAGGACTACTACTGCTGCTGTGGACTGCGAACGTTAACGAATCCGATGCTCGGCTCGGCGTTCTCAGTTTGTAGGGATTATTCGACAATAGAAACACTTGCATGCACACTCGGATTCGGTTCCCGATTTAAAAGTCGCCGATTCGAACGGAAATTCACATGAGAGTCGACGTTGATAAATATGCCTGTTTTAACCGTTTGTTTTTTATCCAATCTAGACGAATCCAATATGTAAAACGGTCCATTCAAATACTGTTTCGTGTTTCATTATCGAAATAACCTTGAGACTGTTCGGACTCGTTCCCAGTGGGTGATTTTTTTTTAAGTTTCACCCTCGGCACGAAAAAAGCACTTGAGGACTACTACTGCTGCTGTGGACTGTGAACGTAAACGAATCCGATGCTCGGCGCGGCGTTCTCAGTTTGTAGGGATTATTCGAGAACAGAAACACTTGCATGCAGACTCCGATTCGTTTCCCGATTTAAAAGTCATCGATTCGAACGAAAATTCACATGAGATTCGACGTTGATAAATACGCCTGTTCCAACTGTTTGTTTTTTATCGGGTCGAGACGAATCCAATGTGAAAACAGGTCCATTCATATTCTGTTTTGTGTTTCATTATCGAAATAACCTTGAGAAAGTTCGGATTCGTTCCCAGTGGGTGATTGTTAAAAATGTATCACCCTCGGCACGAAAATAGCCATTGAGGACTACTTCTGCTGCTGTGGACTGTGAACGTTAACGAATCCGATGCGCGGCTCGGCGTTCTCAGTTTGTAGGGGTTTTCGACAACAGAAGCACTTGTATGCAGACTCGAATTCGTTTCCCGATTGAAAAGTCGTCGATTCGAACGAAAATTCACATGAGATTCGACGTTGATAAATACGCCTGTTTCAAGCGTTTTTTTAATCGGACCGAGACGAATCCAATATGAAAAACGGTCCACTCTAATTCTCTTTGGTGTTTCATTATGGAAATAACCTTGAGACTGTTCGGATTCGTTTCCAGTGGATGATTTGTAAAAATGTATCACCCTCGGCACGAAAATAGCCATTGAGGACTCCTACTGATGCTGTGCACTATGAACGTGAACGAATCCGATGCTCGGCCCGGTGTTCTCAGTTTGTAGGGATTATTCGACACCAGAAACACTTGCATGCAGACTCGGATTCGTTTCCCGATTTAGAAGTCGTCGATGCGAACGAAAATTGACGTGAGATTCGACGTTGATAAATACGCCTGTTCCAACTGTCTGTTTTTTATTGGATCGAGACGGATCAAATGTGAAAACCGGTCCATTCATATTGTTGTGTTTCATTATCGAAATAACTTTCAGACTGTTCGGATTCGTTCCCAGTGGGGGATTTTTAAAAATGTATCACCCTCGGCACGAAAATAGCCATTGAGGACTACTACTGCTGCTGTGGACTATGAATGTTAACGGATCCGATGCTCAGGTCGGCGTTCTCAGTTTGTAGGGATTATTCGACAATAGAAACACTTGCATGCACAATCGGATTCGTTTCCCGATTTAAAAGTCGCCGAATCGAACGAAAATTCACATGAGATTCGACGTTGATACATACGTCTGTTTCAACCGTTTGTTTTTTGTTGAATCGAGACGAATCCAATATGTAAAACCGTCCATTCAAATTCTGTTTTGTATTTTATTATCGAAATAACCTTGAGACTGTTCGAACTCATTCCCAGTGCGTGATTTTTTAAAATGTTTCACTCTCGGCACGAAAGTAGCCGTTGAAGACTGCTACTGCTGCTGTGGACTATGAATCCGATGCTCGGTGCGGCGTTCTCAGTTTGTAGGGATTATTCGACGACAGAAACACTTGCATGCAGACTCGGATTCGTTTCCCGATTTAAAAGTCGCCGATTCGAACGAAAATTCACATGAGATTCGACGTTGATAAATATGCCTGATTCAACCGTTTGTTTTTTATCCAATCTAGACGAATCCAATATGTAAAACGGTCCATTCAAATTCTGTTTTGTGTTTCATTATCGAAATAACCTTGAGACTGTTCGGACTCGTTCCCAGTAGGTGTTTTTTTTTGAGTTTCACCCTCGGCACGAAAAAAGCCGTTGAGGACTACTACTGCTGGTGTGGACTGTGAACGTGAACGAATCCGATGCTCGGCGCGGCGTTCTCAGATTGTAGGGATTATTCGACAACAGAAACACTTGCATGCAGACTCGGATTCGTTTCGCGATTTCAAAGTCATCGATTCGAACGAAAATTCACATGAGATTCGACGTTGATAAATACGCCTGTTCCAACTGTTTGTTTTTTATCGGGTCGAGACGAATCCAAAGTGAAAACAGGTCCATTCATATTCTGTTTTGTGTTTCATCATCGAAATAACCTTGAGACTGTTCGGATTCGTACCCAGTGGGTGATTTTTAAAAATGTATCACCCTTGGCACGAAAATAGCCATTGAGGACTCCTGCTGCTGCTGTGCAGTATGAACGTGAACGAATCCGACGCTCGGCCCGGCGTTCTCCGTTTGTAGGGATTATTCGACACCAGAAACACTTGCATGCAGACTCGGATTCATTTCCCGACTTAGAAGTCGTCGATTCGAATGAAAATTGACGTGAGATTCGACGTTGATAAATACGCCTGTTCCAACTGTCTGTTTTTTATTGGATCGAGACGAATCGAATGTGAAAACCCGTCCATTCATATTCTGTTTTGTGTTTCACTATCGAATTAACCTTGAGACTGTTCGGATTCGTTCCCAGTGGGTGATTTTTAAAAATTTATCACCCTCGGCACGAAAATAGCCATTGAGGAGAACTACTGCTGCTGTGGACTGTGAACGTGAACGAAGCCGATGCTCGGCGCGGCGTTCTCAGTTTGTAGGGATTATTCCACAACAGAAACACTTACATGCAGACTCGGATTCGTTTCCCGATGTAAAAGTCGTCGATTCGAATGAAAATTCACATGAGATTCGTCGTTGACAAATACGCCCGATTCAACCGTTTGTTTTTTATCGAATCGAGACGAATCCAATATGTAAAACGGTCAATTCAAATTCTATTTTGTGTTTCATTATCGACATAACCTTGAGACCGTTCGGACTCGTTCCCAGTGGGTGATTTTTAAAATGATTCACTCTCGGCACGAAAATAGCCGTTGAGGACTGCTACTGCTGCTGTGGACTATGAACGTGAACGAATCCGATGCTCGGCGCGGCGTTCTCAGTTTGTAGGGATTATTCGACAACAGAAACACTTGCATGCAGACTCCGATTCGTTTCCCGATTTAAAAGTCATCGATACGAACGAAAATTCACATGACATACGACGTTGATAAATACGCCTGTTCCAACTGTTTTTTTTATCGGGTCGAGACGAATCCAATGTGAAAACAGTTCCATTCATATTCTGCTTTGTGTTTCATTATCGAAATAACCTTGAGACTGTTCGGATTCGGTCCCAGTGGGTGATTTTTAAAAATGTATCACCCTCGGCGCGAAAATAGCCTTTGAGGACTACTACTGCTGCTGTGGACTGTGAACGTTAACGAATCCGATGCTCGGCTCGGCGTTCTCAGTTTGTAGGGAATTTTCGACAACAGAAGCACTTACATGCAGACTCGGATTCGTTTCCCGATGTAAAAGTCGTCGATTCGAATGAAAATTCACATGAGATTCGTCGTTGACAAATACGCCCGATTCAACCGTTTGTTTTTTATCGAATCGAGACGAATCCAATATGTAAAACGGTCAATTCAAATTCTATTTTGTGTTTCATTATCGACATAACCTTGAGACCGTTCGGACTCGTTCCCAGTGGGTGATTTTTAAAATGATTCACTCTCGGCACGAAAATAGCCGTTGAGGACTGCTACTGCTGCTGTGGACTATGAACGTGAACGAATCCGATGCTCGGCGCGGCGTTCTCAGTTTGTAGGGATTATTCGACAACAGAAACACTTGCATGCAGACTCCGATTCGTTTCCCGATTTAAAAGTCATCGATACGAACGAAAATTCACATGACATACGACGTTGATAAATACGCCTGTTCCAACTGTTTTTTTTTATCGGGTCGAGACGAATCCAATGTGAAAACAGGTCCATTCATATTCTGCTTTGTGTTTCATTATCGAAATAACCTTGAGACTGTTCGGATTCGGTCCCAGTGGGTGATTTTTAAAAATGTATCACCCTCGGCGCGAAAATAGCCTTTGAGGACTACTACTGCTGCTGTGGACTGTGAACGTTAACGAATCCGATGCTCGGCTCGGCGTTCTCAGTTTGTAGGGAATTTTCGACAACAGAAGCACTTGCATGCAGACTCGAATTCGTTTCCCTATTGAAAAGTCGTCGATTCGAACGAAAATTCACATGAGATTCGACGTTGATAAATACGCCTGTTTCAACCTTTTTTTTTATCGGACCGAGACGAATCCAATATGAAAAACGGTCCACTCAAATTCTCTTTGGTGTTTCATTATGCGAATAACCTTGAGACTGTTCGGATTCGTTTCCAGTGGATGATTTTTAAAAATGTATCACCCTCGGCACGAAAATAGCCATTGAGGACTCCGACTGCTGCTGTGCACTATGAACGCGAACGAATCCGATGCTCGACCCGGCGTTCTCAGTTTGTAGGGATTATTCGACACCAGAAACACTTGCATGCAGACTCGGATTCGTTTCCCGATTTAGAAGTCGTCGATTCGAACGAAAATTGACGTGAGATTCGACGTGTATAAATACGCCTGTTCCAACTGTCTTTTTTTTATCGGATCGAGACGAATCAAATGTGAAAACCGGTCCATTCATATTGTTTTGTGTTTCATTATCGAAATAACTGTGAGACTGTTCGGATTCGTTCCCAGTGGGTGATTTTTAAAAATGTATCACCCTCGGCACGAAAATAGCCATTGAGGACTACTACTGCTGCTGTGGACTGTGAACGTTAACGAATCAGATGCTCGGCTCGGCGATCTCAGTTTGTAGGGATTATTCGACAATAGAAACACTTGCATGCACACTCGGATTCGTTTCCCGATTTAAAAGTCGCCGATTCGAACGAAAATTCACATGAGATTCGACGTTGATAAATATGCCTGTTTCAACGGTATGTTTTTTTATCGAATCGAGACGAATCCTATATGTAAAACGGTCCATTCAAATTCAGTTTTGCGTTTCATTATCGAAATAACCTTGAGACTGTTCGGACTCGTTTCCAGTGGATGATTTTTAAAAATGTATCACCCTCGGCATGAAAATAGCCATTGAGGACTCCTACTGCTGCTGTGCACTATGAACGTGAACGAATCCGATGCTCCGCCCGGCGTTCTCAGTTTGTAGGGATTATTCGACAACAGAAACACTTGCATGCAGACTCGGATTCGTTTCCCGATTTAAAAGTCGTCGATTCGAACGAAAATTGACGTGAGATTCGACGTTGTTAAATACGCCTGTTCCAACTGTCTGTTTTTTATCGGATCGAGACGAATTAAATGTGAACACCGGTCCATTCATATTGTTTTGTGTTTCATTATTGAAATAACCTTGAGACTGTTCGGATTCGCGCCCAGAAAGTGATTTTGAAAAATGTTTCACGCTTGGCACTAAAAAAGCCGTTGAGGACTACTACTGCTTCTGTGGACTGTGAACGTGAACTAATCCGATGCTCGGCGCGGCGTTCTCAGTTTGTAAGGATTATTCGACAGCAGATACACTTGCATGCAGACTCGGATGAGTTTCCCGATTTAAAAGTCGTCGATTCGAACGAAAATTCACATGAGATTCGACGTTGATAAATACGCCTGTTTCAACCGTTTGTTTTTTGTCGAATCGAGACGAATCCAATATGTAAAACTGTCCATTCCAATTCTGTTTTGTATTTTATTATCGAAATTGCCTTGAGACTGTTCGGACTCGTTCCCAGTGCGTGATTTTTAAAAATGTTTCACTCTCGGCACGAAAGTAGCCGTTGAAGACTGCTACTGCTGCTGTGGACTATGAATGTGAACGAATCCGATGCTCGGTGCGGCGTTCTCAGTTTGTAGGGATTATTCGACAACAGAAACACTTGCATGCAGAATCGGATTCGATTCCCGATTTAAAAGTCGCCGATTCGAACGAAAATTCACATGAGATTCGACGTCGATAAATATGCCTGTTTCAACCATTTGTTTTTTATCCAATCTAGAAGAATCCAATATGTAAAACGGTCCGATCAAATTCTGTTGTGTGTTTCATTATCGAAATAACCTTGAGACTGTTCGGACTCGTTCCCAGTGGGCGTTTTTTTTTTAACTTTCGCCCTCGGCACGAAAAAAGCCGTTGAGGACTACTACTGCTGCTGTGGACTGTGAACGTGAACGAATCCGATGCTCGGCGCGGCGTTCTCAGTTTGTAGGGATTATTCCACAACAGAAACACTTACATGCAGACTCGGATTCGTTTCCCGATTTAAAAGTAGTCGATTCGAACGAAAATTCACATGAGATTCGTCGTTGACAAATACGCCCGTTTCAACCGTTTGTTTTTTATCGAATCGAGACGAATCCAATATGTAAAACGGTCCATTCAAATTCTGTTTTGTGTTTCATTATCGAAATAACCATGAGACCGTTCGGACTCGTTCCCAGTGGGTGATTTTTAAAATGTTTCACTCTCGGCACGAAAATAGCCGTTGAGGACTGCTACTGCTGCTGTGGACTATGAACGTGAATGAATCCGATGCTCGGCGCGGCGTTCTCAGTTTGTAGGGATTATTCGACACCAGAAACACTTGCATGCAGACTCGGATTCATTTCCCGACTTAGAAGTCGTCGATTCGAATGAAAATTGACGTGAGATTCGACGTTGATAAATACGCCTATTCCATCTGTATGTTTTTTATCGGTTCGAGACGAATCCAACGTGAAAACAGGTCCATTCATATTCTGTTTTGTGTTTCACTATCGAAATAACCTTGAGACTGTTCGCATTCGTTCCCAGTGGGTGATTTTTAAAAATGTTTCACCTTAGCCACGAAAATAGCCATTGAGGACTACTACTGCTGCTGTGGACTGTGAACGTTAACGAATCCGATGCTCGGCTCGTCGTTCTCAATTTGTAGGGAATATTCGACAATAGAAACACTTGCATGCACACTCGGATGCGTTTCCCGATTTAAAAGTGGCCGATTCGAACGGAAATTCACATGAGAGTCGACGTTGATAAATATGCCTGTTTCAACCATTTGTTTTTTATCCAATTTAGACGAATCCAATATGTAAAACGGTCCAGTCAAATTCTGTTTTGTGTTTCATTATCGAAATAACCTTGAGACTGTTCGGACTCGTTTCCAGAGGATGATTTTTAAAAATGTATCACCCTCGGCACGAAAATAGCCATTGAGGACTCCTACTGCTGCTGTGCACTATGAACGTGAACGAATCCGATGCTCGACCCGGCGTCCTCAGTTTGTAGGGATTATTCGACAAGAGAAACACTTGCACGCAGACTCGGATTCGTTTACCGATTTAGAAGTCGTCGATTCGAACGAAAATTGACGTGAGATTCGACGTTGTTACATACGCCTGTTCCAACTGTCTGTTTTTTATCGGATCGAGACGAATCAAACGTGAACGCCGGTCCATTCATATTGTTTTGTGTTTCATTATTGAAATAACCTTGAGACTGTTCGGATTCGCGCCCAGAAAGTGATTTTGAAAAATGTTTCACCCTTGGCACGAAAAAAGCCGTTGAGGACTACTACTGCTTCTGTGGACTGTGAACGTGAACTAATCCGATGCTCGGCGCGGCGTTCTCAGTTTGTAAGGATTATTCGACAGCAGATACACTTGCATGCAGACTCGGATGAGTTTCCCGATTTAAAAGTCGGCGATTCGAACGAAAAATCACATGAGATTCGACGTTGATAAATACGCCTGTTTCAACCGTTTGATTTTTATCGGGTCGAGACGAATCCAAAGTGAAAACAGGTCCATTCATATTCTGTTTTATGTTTCATCATCGAAATAACCTTGAGACTGTTCGGATTCGTACCCAGTGGGTGATTTTTAAAAATGTATCACCCTTGGCACGAAAATAGCCATTGAGGACTCCTGCTGCTGCTGTGCAGTATGAACGTGAACGAATCCGACGCTCGGCCCGGCGTTCTCCGTTTGTAGGGATTATTCGACACCAGAAACACTTGCATGCAGACTCGGATTCATTTCCCGACTTAGAAGTCGTCGATTCGAAAGAAAATTGACGTGAGATTCGACGTTGATAAATACGCCTGTTCCAACTGTCTGTTTTTTATTGGATCGAGACGAATCGAATGTGAAAACCCGTCCATTCATATTCTGTTTTGTGTTTCACTATCGAATTAACCTTGAGACTGTTCGGATTCGTTCCCAGTGGGCGATTTTTAAAAATTTATCACCCTCGGCACGAAAATAGCCATTGAGGAGAACTACTGCTGCTGTGGACTGTGAACGTGAACGAAGCCGATGCTCGGCGCGGCGTTCTCAGTTTGTAGGGATTATTCCACAACAGAAACACTTACATGCAGACTCGGATTCGTTTCCCGATGTAAAAGTCGTCGATTCGAATGAAAATTCACATGAGATTCGTCGTTGACAAATACGCCCGATTCAACCGTTTGTTTTTTATCGAATCGAGACGAATCCAATATGTAAAACGGTCAATTCAAATTCTATTTTGTGTTTCATTATCGACATAACCTTGAGACCGTTCGGACTCGTTCCCAGTGGGTGATTTTTAAAATGATTCACTCTCGGCACGAAAATAGCCGTTGAGGACTGCTACTGCTGCTGTGGACTATGAACGTGAACGAATCCGATGCTCGGCGCGGCGTTCTCAGTTTGTAGGGATTATTCGACAACAGAAACACTTGCATGCAGACTCCGATTCGTTTCCCGATTTAAAAGTCATCGATACGAACGAAAATTCACATGACATTCGACGTTGATAAATACGCCTGTTCCAACTGTTTTTTTTTTATCGGGTCGAGACGAATCCAATGTGAAAACAGGTCCATTCATATTCTGCTTTGTGTTTCATTATCGAAATAACCTTGAGACTGTTCTGATTCGGTCCCAGTGGGTGATTTTTAAAAATGTATCACCCTCGGCGCGAAAATAGCCTTTGAGGACTACTACTGCTGCTGTGGACTGTGAACGTTAACGAATCCGATGCTCGGCTCGGCGTTCTCAGTTTGTAGGGAATTTTCGACAACAGAAGCACTTGCATGCAGACTCGAATTCGTTTCCCTATTGAAAAGTCGTCGATTCGAACGAAAATTCACATGAGATTCGACGTTGATAAATACGCCTGTTTCAACCTTTTTTTTTATCGGACCGAGACGAATCCAATATGAAAAACGGTCCACTCAAATTCTCTTTGGTGTTTCATTATGCGAATAACCTTGAGACTGTTCGGATTCGTTTCCAGTGGATGATTTTTAAAAATGTATCACCCTCGGCACGAAAATAGCCATTGAGGACTCCGACTGCTGCTGTGCACTATGAACGCGAACGAATCCGATGCTCGACCCGGCGTTCTCAGTTTGTAGGGATTATTCGACACCAGAAACACTTGCATGCAGACTCGGATTCGTTTCCCGATTTAGAAGTCGTCGATTCGAACGAAAATTGACGTGAGATTCGACGTGTATAAATACGCCTGTTCCAACTGTCTTTTTTTTATCGGATCGAGACGAATCAAATGTGAAAACCGGTCCATTCATATTGTTTTGTGTTTCATTATCGAAATAACTTTGAGACTGTTCGGATTCGTTCCCAGTGGGTGATTTTTAAAAATGTATCACCCTCGGCACGAAAATAGCCATTGAGGACTACTACTGCTGCTGTGGACTGTGAACGTTAACGAATCCGATGCTCGGCTCGGCGATCTCAGTTTGTAGGGATTATTCGACAATAGAAACACTTGCATGCACACTCGGATTCGTTTCCCGATTTAAAAGTCGCCGATTCGAACGAAAATTCACATGAGATTCGACGTTGATAAATATGCCTGTTTCAACGGTATGTTTTTTTATCGAATCGAGACGAATCCTATATGTAAAACGGTCCATTCAAATTCAGTTTTGCGTTTCATTATCGAAATAACCTTGAGACTGTTCGGACTCGTTTCCAGTGGATGATTTTTAAAAATGTATCACCCTCGGCATGAAAATAGCCATTGAGGACTCCTACTGCTGCTGTGCACTATGAACGTGAACGAATCCGATGCTCCGCCCGGCGTTCTCAGTTTGTAGGGATTATTCGACAACAGAAACACTTGCATGCAGACTCGGATTCGTTTCCCGATTTAAAAGTCGTCGATTCGAACGAAAATTGACGTGAGATTCGACGTTGTTAAATACGCCTGTTCCAACTGTCTGTTTTTTATCGGATCGAGACGAATTAAATGTGAACACCGGTCCATTCATATTGTTTTGTGTTTCATTATTGAAATAACCTTGAGACTGTTCGGATTCGCGCCCAGAAAGTGATTTTGAAAAATGTTTCACGCTTGGCACGAAAAAAGCGGTTGAGGACTACTACTGCTTCTGTGGACTGTGAACGTGAACTAATCCGATGCTCGGCGCGGCGTTCTCAGTTTGTAAGGATTATTCGACAGCAGATACACTTGCATGCAGACTCGGATGAGTTTCCCGATTTAAAAGTCGTCGATTCGAACGAAAATTCACGTGAGATTCGACGTTGATAAATACGCCTGTTTCAACCGTTTGTTTTTTGTCGAATCGAGACGAATCCAATATGTAAAACCGTCCATTCCAATTCTGTTTTGTATTTTATTATCGAAATTGCCTTGAGACTGTTCGGACTCGTTCCCAGTGCGTGATTTTTAAAAATGTTTCACTCTCGGCACGAAAGTAGCCGTTGAAGACTGCTACTGCTGCTGTGGACTATGAATGTGAACGAATCCGATGCTCGGTGCGGCGTTCTCAGTTTGTAGGGATTATTCGACAACAGAAACACTTGCATGCAGAATCGGATTCGATTCCCGATTTAAAAGTCGCCGATTCGAACGAAAATTCACATGAGATTCGACGTCGATAAATATGCCTGTTTCAACCGTTTGTTTTTTATCCAATCTAGAAGAATCCAATATGTAAAACGGTCCGATCAAATTCTGTTGTGTGTTTCATTATCGAAATAACCTTGAGACTGTTCGGACTCGTTCCCAGTGGGCGTTTTTTTTTTAACTTTCGCCCTCGGCACGAAAAAAGCCGTTGAGGACTACTACTGCTGCTGTGGACTGTGAACGTGAACGAATCCGATGCTCGGCGCGGCGTTCTCAGTTTGTAGGGATTATTCCACAACAGAAACACTTACATGCAGACTCGGATTCGTTTCCCGATTTAAAAGTAGTCGATTCGAACGAAAATTCACATGAGATTCGTCGTTGACAAATACGCCCGTTTCAACCGTTTGTTTTTTATCGAATCGAGACGAATCCAATATGTAAAACGGTCCATTCAAATTCTGTTTTGTGTTTCATTATCGAAATAACCATGAGACCGTTCGGACTCGTTCCCAGTGGGTGATTTTTAAAATGTTTCACTCTCGGCACGAAAATAGCCGTTGAGGACTGCTACTGCTGCTGTGGACTATGAACGTGAATGAATCCGATGCTCGGCGCGGCGTTCTCAGTTTGTAGGGATTATTCGACACCAGAAACACTTGCATGCAGACTCGGATTCATTTCCCGACTTAGAAGTCGTCGATTCGAATGAAAATTGACGTGAGATTCGACGTTGATAAATACGCCTATTCCATCTGTATGTTTTTTATCGGTTCGAGACGAATCCAACGTGAAAACAGGTCCATTCATATTCTGTTTTGTGTTTCACTATCGAAATAACCTTGAGACTGTTCGCATTCGTTCCCAGTGGGTGATTTTTAAAAATGTTTCACCTTAGCCACGAAAATAGCCATTGAGGACTACTACTGCTGCTGTGGACTGTGAACGTTAACGAATCCGATGCTCGGCTCGTCGTTCTCAATTTGTAGGGAATATTCGACAATAGAAACACTTGCATGCACACTCGGATGCGTTTCCCGATTTAAAAGTGGCCGATTCGAACGGAAATTCACATGAGAGTCGACGTTGATAAATATGCCTGTTTCAACCATTTGTTTTTTATCCAATTTAGACGAATCCAATATGTAAAACGGTCCAGTCAAATTCTGTTTTGTGTTTCATTATCGAAATAACCTTGAGACTGTTCGGACTCGTTTCCAGAGAATGATTTTTAAAAATGTATCACCCTCGGCACGAAAATAGCCATTGAGGACTCCTACTGCTGCTGTGCACTATGAACGTGAACGAATCCGATGCTCGACCCGGCGTCCTCAGTTTGTAGGGATTATTCGACAACAGAAACACTTGCACGCAGACTCGGATTCGTTTACCGATTTAGAAGTCGTCGATTCGAACGAAAATTGACGTGAGATTCGACGTTGTTACATACGCCTGTTCCAACTGTCTGTTTTTTATCGGATCGAGACGAATCAAACGTGAACGCCGGTCCATTCATATTGTTTTGTGTTTCATTATTGAAATAACCTTGAGACTGTTCGGATTCGCGCCCAGAAAGTGATTTTGAAAAATGTTTCACCCTTGGCACGAAAAAAGCCGTTGAGGACTACTACTGCTTCTGTGGACTGTGAACGTGAACTAATCCGATGCTCGGCGCGGCGTTCTCAGTTTGTAAGGATTATTCGACAGCAGATACACTTGCATGCAGACTCGGATGAGTTTCCCGATTTAAAAGTCGTCGATTCGAACGAAAAATCACATGAGATTCGACGTTGATAAATACGCCTGTTTCAACCGTTTGTTTTTTGTCGAATCGAGACGAATCCAATATGTAAAACCGTCCATTCCAATTCTGTTTTGTATTTTATTATCGAAATTACCTTGAGACTGTTCGGACTCGTTCCCAGTGCGTGATTTTTAAAAATGTTTCACTCTCGGCACGAAAGTAGCCGTTGAAGACTGCTACTGCTGCTGTGGACTATGAATGTGAACGAATCCGATGCTCGGTGCGGCGTTCTCAGTTTGTAGGGATTATTCGACAACAGAAACACTTGCATGCAGAATCGGATTCGATTCCCGATTTAAAAGTCGCCGATTCGAACGAAAATTCACATGAGATTCGACGTCGATAAATAAGCCTGTTTCAACCGTTTGTTTTTTATCCAATCTAGAAGAATCCAATATGTAAAACGGTCCGATCAAATTCTGTTGTGTGTTTCATTATCGAAATAACCTTGAGACTGTTCGGACTCGTTCCCAGTGGGCGTTTTTTTTTAAGTTTCGCCCTCGGCACGAAAAAAGCCGTTGAGGACTACTACTGCTGCTGTGGACTGTGAACGTGAACGAATCCGATGCTCGGCGCGGCGTTCTCAGTTTGTAGGGATTATTCCACAACAGAAACACTTACATGCAGACTCGGATTCGTTTCCCGATTTAAAAGTCGTCGATTCGAACGAAAATTCACATGAGATTCGTCGTTGACAAATACGCCCGTTTCAACCGTTTGTTTTTTATCGAATCGAGACGAATCCAATATGTAAAACGGTCCATTCAAATTCTGTTTTGTGTTTCATTATCGAAATAACCATGAGACCGTTCGAACTCGTTCCCAGTGGGTGATTTTTAAAATGTTTCACTCTCGGCGCGAAAATAGCCGTTGAGGACTGCTACTGCTGCTGTGGACTATGAACGTGAATGAATCCGATGCTCGGCGCGGCGTTCTCAGTTTGTAGGGATTATTCGACACCAGAAACACTTGCATGCAGACGCGGATTCCTTTCCCGACTTAGAAGTCGTCGATTCGAATGAAAATTGACGTGAGATTCGACGTTGATAAATACGCCTATTCCATCTGTATGTTTTTTATCGGTTCGAGACGAATCCAACGTGAAAACAGGTCCATTCATATTCTGTTTTGTGTTTCACTATCGAAATAACCTTGAGACTGTTCGCATTCGTTCCCAGTGGGTGATTTTTAAAAATGTTTCACCTTAGGCACGAAAATAGCCATTGAGGACTACTACTGCTGCTGTGGACTGTGAACGTTAACGAATCCGATGCTCGGCTCGGCGTTCTCAGTTTGTAGGGAATATTCGACAATAGAAACACTTGCATGCACACTCGGATGCGTTTCCCGATTTAAAAGTGGCCGATTCGAACGGAAATTCACATGAGAGTCGACGTTGATAAATATGCCTGTTTCAACCATTTGTTTTTTATCCAATTTAGACGAATCCAATATGTAAAACCGTCCGATCAAATTCTGTTGTGTGTTTCATTATCGAAATAACCTTGAGACTGTTCGGACTCGTTCCCAGTGGGCGTTTTTTTTTAAGTTTCGCCCTCGGCAAGAAAAAAGCCGTTGAGGACTACTACTGCTGCTGTGGACTGTGAACGTGAACGAATCCGATGCTCGGCGCGGCGTTCTCAGTTTGTAGGGATTATTCCACAACAGAAACACTTACATGCAGACTTGGATTCGTTTCCCGATTTAAAAGTCGTCGATTCGAACGAAAATTCACATGAGATTCGTCGTTGACAAATACGCCCGTTTCAACCGTTTGTTTTTTATCGAATCGAGACGAATCCAATATGTAAAACGGTCCATTCAAATTCTGTTTTGTGTTTCATTATCGAAATAACCATGAGACCGTTCGGACTCGTTCCCAGTGGGTGATTTTTAAAATGTTTCACTCTCGGCACGAAAATAGCCGTTGAGGACTGCTACTGCTGCTGTGGACTATGAACGTGAATGAATCCGATGCTCGGCGCGGCGTTCTCAGTTTGTAGGGATTATTCGACACCAGAAACACTTGCATGCAGACGCGGATTCCTTTCCCGACTTAGAAGTCGTCGATTCGAATGAAAATTGACGTGAGATTCGACGTTGATAAATACGCCTATTCCATCTGTATGTTTTTTATCGGTTCGAGACGAATCCAACGTGAAAACAGGTCCATTCATATTCTGTTTTGTGTTTCACTATCGAAATAACCTTGAGACTGTTCGCATTCGTTCCCTGTGGGTGATTTTTAAAAATGTTTCACCTTAGCCACGAAAATAGCCATTGAGGACTACTACTGCTGCTGTGGACTGTGAACGTTAACGAATCCGATGCTCGGCTCGTCGTTCTCAGTTTGTAGGGAATATTCGACAATAGAAACACTTGCATGCACACTCGGATGCGTTTCCCGATTTAAAAGTGGCCGATTCGAACGGAAATTCACATGAGAGTCGACGTTGATAAATATGCCTGTTTCAACCATTTGTTTTTTATCCAAGTTAGACGAATCCAATATGTAAAACGGTCCAGTCAAATTCTGTTTTGTGTTTCATTATCGAAATAACCTTGAGACTGTTCGGACTCGTTTCCAGAGGATGATTTTTAAAAATGTATCACCCTCGGCACGAAAAGAGCCATTGAGGACTCCTACTGCTGCTGTGCACTATGAACGTGAACGAATCCGATGCTCGACCCGGCGTCCTCAGTTTGTAGGGATTATTCGACAACAGAAACACTTGCACGCAGACTCGGATTCGTTTCCCGATTTAGAAGTCGTCGATTCGAACAAAAATTGACGTGAGATTCGACGCTGTTACATACGCCTGTTCCAACTGTCTGTTTTTTATCGGATCGAGACGAATCAAACGTGAACGCCATTCCATTCATATTGTTTTGTGTTCCATTATCGAAATAACCTTGAGACTGTTCGGATTCGATCCCAGAAAGTGATTTTGAAAAATGTTTCACCCTCGGCACGAAAAAAAGCCGTTGAGGACTACTACTGCTGCTGTGGACTGTGAACGTGAACGAATCCGATGCTCGGCGCGGCGTTCTCAGTTTGTAGGGATTATTCCACAACAGAAACACTTGCATGCAGACTCGGATTCGTTTCCCGATTTAAAAGTCATCGATTCGAACGAAAATTCACATGAGATTCGACGTAGATAAATATGCCTGTTCCAACTGTTTGTTTTTTATCGGTTCGAGACGAATCCAACGTGAAAACAGGTCCATTCATATTCTGTTTTGTGTTTCACTATCGAAATAACCTTGAGACTGTTCGCATTCGTTCCCAGTGGGTGATTTTTAAAAATGTTTCACCTTAGGCACGAAAATAGCCATTGAGGACTACTACTGCTGCTGTGGACTGTGAACGTTAACGAATCCGATGCTCGGCTCGGCGTTCTCAGTTTGTAGGGAATATTCGACAATAGAAACACTTGCATGCACACTCGGATGCGTTTCCCGATTTAAAAGTGGCCGATTCGAACGGAAATTCACATGAGAGTCGACGTTGATAAATATGCCTGTTTCAACCATTTGTTTTTTATCCAATTTAGACGAATCCAATATGTAAAACGGTCCGATCAAATTCTGTTGTGTGTTTCATTATCGAAATAACCTTGAGACTGTTCGGACTCGTTCCCAGTGGGCGTTTTTTTTTAAGTTTCGCCCTCGGCAAGAAAAAAGCCGTTGAGGACTACTACTGCTGCTGTGGACTGTGAACGAGAACGAATCCGATGCTCGGCGCGGCGTTCTCAGTTTGTAGGGATTATTCCACAACAGAAACACTTACATGCAGACTTGGATTCGTTTCCCGATTTAAAAGTCGTCGATTCGAACGAAAATTCACATGAGATTCGTCGTTGAGAAATACGCCCGTTTCAACCGTTTGTTTTTTATCGAATCGAGACGAATCCAATATGTAAAACGGTCCATTCAAATTCTGTTTTGTGTTTCATTATCGAAATAACCTTGAGACCGTTGAACTCGTTCCCAGTGGGTGATTTTTAAAATGTTTCACTCTCGGCACGAAAATAGCCGTTGAGGACTGCTACTGCTACTGTGGACTATGAACGTGAATGAATCCGATGCTCGGCGCGGCGTTCACAGTTTGTAGGGATTATTCGACACCAGAAACACTTGCATGCAGACTCGGATTCATTTCCCAACTTAGAAGTCGTCGATTCGAATGAAAATTGACGTGAGATTCGACGTTGATAAATACGCCTATTCCATCTGTATGTTTTTTATCGGTTCGAGACGAATCCAACGTGAAAACAGGTCCATTCATATTCTGTTTTGTGTTTCACTATCGAAATAACCTTGAGACTGTTCGCATTCGTTCCCAGTGGGTGATTTTTAAAAATGTTTCACCTTAGGCACGAAAATAGCCATTGAGGACTACTACTGCTGCTGTGGACTGTGAACGTTAACGAATCCGATGCTCGGCTCGGCGTTCTCAGTTTGTAGGGAATATTCGACAATAGAAACACTTGCATGCACACTCGGATGCGTTTCCCGATTTAAAAGTGGCCGATTCGAACGGAAATTCACATGAGAGTCGACGTTGATAAATATGCCTGTTTCAACCATTTGTTTTTTATCCAATTTAGACGAATCCAATATGTAAAACGGTCCAGTCAAATTCTGTTTTGTGTTTCATTATCGAAATAACCTTGAGACTGTTCGGACTCGTTTCCAGTGGATGATTTTTAAAAATGTATCACCCTCGGCACGAAAATAGCCATTGAGGACTCCTACTGCTGCTGTGCACTATGAACGTGAACGAATCCGATGCTCGACCCGGCGTCCTAAGTTTGGAGGGATTATTCAACAACAGAAACACTTGCACGCAGACTCGGGTTCGTTTCCCGATTTAGAAGTCGTCGATTCGAACGAAAATTGACGTGAGATTCGACGTTGTTACATACGCCTGTTCCAACTGTCTGTTTTTTATCGGATCGAGACGAATCAAACGTGAACGCCGTTCCATTCATATTGTTTTGTGTTCCATTATCGAAATAACCTTGAGACTGTTCGGATTCGTTCCCAGAAGGTGATTTAGAAAAATGTTTCACCCTCGGCACGAAAAAAAGCCGTTGAGGACTACTACTGCTGCTGTGGACTGTGAACGTGAACGAATCCGATGCTCGGCGCGGCGTTCTCAGTTTGTAGGGATTATTCCACAAAAGAAACACTTGCATGCAGACTCGGATTCGTTTCCCGATTTAAAAGTCATCGATTCGAACGAAAATTCACATGAGATTCGACGTAGATAAATATGCCTGTTCCAACTGTTTGTTTTTTATCGGATCGAGACGAATCCAATGTGAAAACAGGTCCATTCATATTCTGATTTGTGTTTCATTATCGAAATAACCTTGAGACTTTTCGGATTCGTTCCCAGTGGGTGATTTTTAAAAATGTATCACCCTCGGCACGAAAATAGCCATTGAGGACTATTACTGCTGCTGTGGACTGTGAACGTTAACGAATCCGATGCTCGACTCGGCGTTCTCAGTTTGTGGGAATTTTTCGACAAGAGAAGCACTTGCATGCAGACTCGAATTGGTTTCCCGATTTAAAAGCCGTCGATTCGAACGAAAATTCACATGAGATTCGACGTTGATAAATACGCCTGTTTCAACCGTTTTTTTTTATCGGACCGAGACGAATCCAATATGAAAAACGGTCCACACAAATTCTGTTTTGTGTTTCATTATGGAAATAACCTTGAGACTGTTCGGATTCGTTTCCAGTGGATGATTTTTAAAAATGTATCACCGTCGGCACGAAAATAGCCATTGAGGACTCCTACTGCTGCTGTGCACTATGAACGTGAACGAATCCGATGCTCGGCCCGGCGTTCTCAGTTTGTAGGGATTATTCGACACCAGAAATACTTGCATGTAGACTCGGATTCGTTTCCCGATGTCGAAGTCGTCGATTCGAACGAAAATTGACGTGAGATTCGACGTTGATAAATACGCCTGTTCCAACTGTCTGTTCTTTATCGGATCGAGACGAATCAAATGTGAAAACCGGTCCATTCATATTGTTTTGTGTTTCATTATCGGAATAACCTTGAGACTGTTCGGATTCGTTTCCAGTGGGTGATTTTTAAAAATGTATCACCCTCGGCACGAAAATAGCCATTGAGGACTCCTACTGCTGCTGTGGGCTGTGAACGTTAAGGAATCCGATGCTCGGCTCGGCGTTCTCAGTTTGGAGGGATTATTCGACAATAGAAACACTTGCATGCACACTCCGATTCGTTTCCCGATTTAAAAGTCGTCGATTCGAACGAAAATTCACATGAGATTCGTCGTTGACAAATACGCCCGATTCAACCGTTTTTTTTTTATCGAATCGAGACGAATCCAATACGTAAAACGGTCCATTCAAATTCTGTTTTGTGTTTCATTATCGACATAACCTTGAGACTGTTCGGACTCGTTCCCAGTGGGTGATTTTTAAAATGTTACACTCTCGGCACGAAAATAGGCGTTCAGGACTGCTACTGCTGCTGTGGATTATGAACGTGAACGAATCCGATGCTCGGCGCGGCGTTCACAGTTTGTAGGGATTATTCGACAACAGAAACACTTGCATGCAGACTCCGATTCGTTTCCCGATTTAAAAGTCATCGATTCGAACGAAAATTCACATGACATTCGACGTTGATAAATACGCCTGTTTCAACCGTTTTTTTTTATCGGGTCGAGACGAATCCAATGTGAAAACAGGTCCATTCATATTCTGCTTTGTGTTTCATTATCGAAATAACCTTGAGACTGTTCGGATTCGTTCCCAGTGGGTGATTTTTAAAAATGTATCACCCTCGGCACGAAAATAGCCATTGAGGACTCCTACTGCTGCTGTGCACTATGAACGTTACCGAATCCGATGCTCGGCTCGGCGTTCTCAGTTTGTAGGGATTTTTCGACAACAGAAGCACTTGCATGCAGACTCGAATTCGTTTCCCGATTGAAAAGTCGTCGATTCGAACGAAAATTCACATGAGATTCGACGTTGATAAATACGCCTTTGTCAACCGTTTTTTTTATCGGACCGAGACGAATCGAATATGAAAAACGGTCCACTCAAATTCTCTTTGGTGTTTCATTATGGAAATAACGTTCAGACTGTTCGGATTCGTTTCCAGCGGATGATTTTTAAAAATGTATCACCCTCGGCACGAAAATAGCCATTGAGGACTCCTACTGCTGCTGTGCACTATGAACGTGACCGAATCCGATGCTCGGCCCGGCGTTCTAAGTTCGTAGGGATTATTCGACACCAGGAACACTTGCATGTAGACTCGGATTCGTTTCCCGATTTAAAAGTCGTCGATTCGAACGAAAATTGACGTGAGATTCGTCGTTGACAAATACGCCCGATTCAACCGTTTGTTTTTTATCGAATCGAGACGAAAGCAATATGTAAAACGGTCCATTCAAATTCTGTTTTGCGTTTCATTATCGACATAACCTTGAGACTGTTCGGACTCGTTCCCAGTGGGTGATTTTTAAAATGTTACACTCTCGGCACGAAAATAGCCGTTGAGGACTGCTACTGCTGCTGTGGATTATGAACGTGAACGAATCCGATGCTCGGCGCGGCGTTCACAGTTTGTAGGGATTATGCGACAACAGAAACACTTGCATGCAGACTCCGATTCGTTTACCGATTTAAAAGTCATCGATTCGAATGAAAATTGACGTGAGATTCGACGTTGATAAATACGCCTGTTCCAACTGTCTGTTTTTTATCGGATCGAGACGAATCGAATGTGAAAACCGGTCCATTCATATTGTTTTGTGTTTCATCATGGAAATAACCTTGAGACTTTTCGGATTCGTACCCAGTGGGTGATTTTTAAAAATGTATCGGCCTCGGCACGAAAATAGCCATTGAGGACTACTACTGCTGCTGTGGGCTGTGAACGTTAAGGAATCCGATGCTCGGCTCGGCGTTCTCAGTTTGTAGGGATTATTCGACAATAGAAACACTTGCATGCACACTCGGATTCGTTTCCCGAGTTAAAAGTCGCCGATTCGAACGAAAATTCACATGAGATTCGACGTTGATAAATATGGCTGTTTCAACCGTTTGGTTTTTATCGAATCGAGACGAATCCAATATGTAAAACGGTCCATTCAAATTCAGTTTTGTGTTTCACTATCGAAATAACCTTGAGACTGTTCGGACTCGTTTCCAGTGGATTATTTTTCAAAATGTTTCACCCTCGGCACGAAAATAGCCATTGAGGACTCCTACTGCTGCTGTGCACTATGAACGTGAACGAATCCGATGCTCGGCCCGGCGTTCTAAGTTCGTAGGGATTATTCGACACCAGGAACACTTGCATGCAGACTCGGATTCGTTTCCCGATTTAAAAGTCGTCGATTCGAACGAAAATTGACGTGAGATTCGTCGTTGACAAATACGCCCGATTCAACCGTTTGTTTTTTATCGAATCGAGACGAAAGCAATATGTAAAACGGTCCATTCAAATTCTGTTTTGGGTTTCATTATCGACATAACCTTGAGACTGTTCTGACTCGTTCCCAGTGGGTGATTTTTAAAATGTTTCACTCTCGGCACGAAAATAGCCGTTGAGGACTGCTACTGCTGCTGTGGACTATGAACGTGAACGAATCCGATGCTCGGCGCGGCGTTCTCAGTTTGTAGGGATCATTCGACAACAGAAACACTTGCATGCAGACTGCGATTCGGTTCCCGATTTAAAAGTCATCGATTCGAACGAAAATTCACATGACATTCGACGTTGATAAATACGCCTGTTCCAACTGTTTGTTTTTTATCGGGTCGAGACGAATCCAATGTGAAAACAGGTCCATTCATATTCTGCTTTATGTTTCATTATCGCAATAGCCTTGAGACTGTTCGGATTCGTTCCCAGTGGGTGATTTTTAAAAATGCATCACCCTCGGCACGAAAATAGCCTTTGAGGACTACTACTGCTGCTGTGGAATGTGAACGTTAACGAATCCGATGCTCGGCTCGGCGTTCTCAGTTTGTAGGGATTTTTCGACAACAGAAGCACATGCATGCAGACTCGAATTTGTTTCCCCATTGAAAAGTCGTCGATTCGAACGAAAATTCACATGAGATTCGACGTTGATAAATCCGCCTGTTTCAACCGTTTTTTTTTATCGGACCGAGACGAATAAAATATGAAAAACGGTCCACTCAAATTCTCTTTGGTGTTTCATTATGGAAATAACCTTGAGACTGTTCGGATTCGTTTCCAGTGGATGATTTTAAAAAATGTATCACCCTCGGCACGAAAAGAGCCATTGAGGACTCCTACTGCTGCTGTGCACTATGAATGTGAACGAATCCGATGCTCGACCCGGCGTTGTCAGTTTGTAGGGATTTTTCGACACCAGAAATACTTGCATGCCGACTCGGATTCGTTTCCCGATTTAGAAGTCGTACATTCGAACGAAAATTGACGTGAGATTCGACGTTGATAAATACGCCTGTTCCAACTGTCTGTTTTTTAGCGGATCGAGACGAATTCAATGTGAAAACCGGTCCATTCATATTGTTTTGTGTTTCATTATCGAAATAACTTTGAGACTGTTCGGATTCGTTCCCAGTGGGTGATTTTTAAAAATGTATCACCCTCGGCATGAAAATAGCCATTGAGGACTACTACTGCTGCTGTGGACTGTGAACGTTAACGGATCCGATGCTCGGCTCGGCGTTTTCAGTTTGTAGGGATTATTCGACAATAGAAACACTTGCATGCACACTCGCAATCGTTTCCCGATTTAAAATCGCCGATTCGAACGAAAATTCACATGAGATTCGACGTTGATAAATATGCCTGTTTCAACCGTTTGTTTTTTATCGAATCGAGACGAATCCAATATGTAAAACGGTCCATTCAAATTCTGTTTTGTGTTTCATTATCGCAATAACCTTGAGACTGTTCGGACTCGTTTCCAGTGGATGATTTTTTTTAAAGTTTCTCCCGCGGCACGAAAAAAGCCGTTGAGGACGACTACTGCTGCTGTGGACTGTGAGCCTGAACGAATGCGATGCTCGGCGCGGCGTTCTCAGCTTGTAGGGATTATTCCACAACAGAAACACTTACATGCAGACTCGGATTCGTTTCCCGATTTAAAAGTCGTCGATTCGAACGAAAATTCACTTGAGATTCGTCGTTGCCAAATACGCCCGATTCAACTGTTTGTTTTTTATCGAATCTAGACGAATCCAATATGTAAAACGGTCCATTCAAATTCTGTTTTGTGTTTCATTATCGAAGTCACCTTGAGACTGTTCGGACTCGTTCCCAGTGTGTGATTTTTAAAATGTTTCACTCTCGGCACGAAAATAGCCGTTGAGGTCTGCTACTGCTGTTGTGGACTATGAACGTGAACGAATCCGATGCTCGGCGCGGCGTTTTCACTTTGTAGGGATTATTCGACAACAGAATCACTTGCGTGCAGACTCGGATTCGTGTCCCGAATTGAAAGTCATCGACTCGAACGAAAATTCACATGAGATTCGACGTAGATAAATATGCCTGTTCCAACTGTTTGTTTTTTATCGGGTCGAGACGAATCCAATGTGAAAACAGGTCCATTCATATTCTGCTTTGTGTTTCATTATCGAAATAACCTTGAGACTGTTCGGATTCGTTCCCAGTGGGTGATTTCTAAAAATGTATCACCCTCGGCACGAAAATAGCCATTGAGTACTATTACTGCTGCTGTGGACTGTGAACGTTAACGAATCCGATGCTCGACTCGGCGTTCTCAGTTTGTGGGCATTTTTCGACAAGAGAAGCACTTGCATGCAGACTCGAATTGGTTTCCCGATTTAAAAGTCGTCGATTCGAACGAAAATTCACATGAGATTCGACGTTGATAAATACGCCTGTTTCAAGCGTTTTTTTTATCGGACCGAGACGAATCCAATATGAAAATCGGTCCACACAAATTCTGTTTTGTGTTTCATTATGGAAATAACCTTGAGACTGTTCGGATTCGTTTCCAGTGGATGATTTTTGAAAATGTATCACCCTCGGCCCGAAAATGGCCATTCAGAACTCCTACTGCTGCTGTGCACTATGAACGTGAACGAATCCGATGCTCGGCCCGGCGTTCTCAGTTTGTAGGGATTATTCGACAACAGAAACACTTGCATGCAGACTCGGATTCGTTTCCCGATTTAGAAGTCGTCGATTCGAACGAAAATTGACGTGAGATTCGACGTTGATAAATACGCCCGTTTCAACCTTTTTTTTTGTCGAATCGAGACGAATCCAATATGTCAAACCGTCCAATCAAATTCTGTTTTGCATTTTATTATCGAAATAACCTTGAGACTGTTCGGACTCGTTCCCAGGGCGTGATTTTTAAAAATGTTTCGTTCTCGGCACGAAAGTAGCCGGTGAAGACTGCTACTGCTGCTGTGGACTATGAACGTGAACGAATCCGATGCTCGGCGCGGCGTTCTTAGTTTATAGGGATTATTCGACAACAGAAACCCTAACATGCAGACTCGGATGCGTTCCCCGATTTAAAAGTCGTCGATTCGAACGAAAATTCACATGAGATTCGACGTTGATAAATACGCCTGTTTCAACCGTTTGTTTTTTGTCGAATCGAGACGAATCCAATATGTAAAACCGTCCATTCATATTCTGTTTTGTATTTTATTATCGAAATAACCTTGAGACTGTTCGGACTCGTTCCCAGTGCGTGATTTTTAAAAATGTTTCACTCTCGGCACGAAAGTAGCCGTTGAAGACTGCTACTGCTGCTGTGGACTATGAATGTGAACGAAGCCGATGCTCGGTGCGGCGTTCTCAGTTATTAGGGATTATTCGACAACAGAAACACTTGCATGCAGACTCGGATTCGACTCCCGATTTGAAAGTCGCCGATTCGAACGAAAATTCACATGAGATTCGACGTTGATAAATATGCCTGTTTCAACCGTATGTGTTTTATCCAATCTAAACGAATCCAATATGTAAAACGGTCCATTCAAATTCTGTTTTGTGTTTCATTATCGAAATAACCTTGAGACTGTTCGGACTCGTTCCCAGTGGGTGTTTTTTTTTAAAGATTCACCCTCGGCACGAAAAAAGCCGTTGAGGACTACTACTGCTGCTGTGGACTGTGAACGTGAACGAATCCGATGCTCGGCGTGGCGTTCTCAGTTGTGAGGGATTATTCCACAACAGAAATATTTGCATGCAGACTCGGATTCGTCTCGCGATTTAAAAGTCGTCGATTCGAACGAAAATTCACATGAGATTCGACGTTGATAAATACGCCTGTTTCAACCGTTTGTTTTTTGTCGAATCGAGACGACTCCAATGTGTAAAACCGTCCATTCAAATTCTGTTTTGTATTTTATTATCGAAATAACCTTGAGACTGTTCGGACTCGTTCCCAGTGCGTGATTTGTAAAAATGTTTCACTCTCTGCACGAAAGTAGCCGTTGAAGACTGCTACTGCTGCTGTGGACTATGAACGTGAACGATTCCGATGCTCGGCCCGGCGTTCTGAGTTTGTAGGGATTATTCGACAACAGAAACACTTGCATGCAGACTCGGATTCGTTTCCCGATTTAAAAGTCATCGATTCGAACGAAAATTCTCATGAGATTCGACGTTGATAAATATGCCTATTCCATCTGTATGTTTTTTATCGGTTCGAGACGAATCCAACGTGAAAACAGGTCCATTCATATTCTGTTTTGTGTTTCACTATCGAAATAACCTTGAGACTGTTCGTATTCGTTCCCATTGGGTGATTTTTAAAATTGTTTCACCCTCGGCACGAAAATAGCCATTGAGGACTACTACTGCTGCTGTGGACTGTGAACGTTAACGAATCCGATGCTCAGCTCGGCGTTCTCAGTTTGTAGGGAATATTCGATAATAGAAAGACTTGCACGCACACTCGGATTCGTTTCCCGATTTAAAAGTCGCCGATTCGAACGGAAATTCACATGAGAGTCGACGTTGATAAATATGCCTGTTTCAACCGTTTGTTTTTCATCCAATTTAGACGAATCCAATATGTAAAACGGTCCATTCAAATTCTGTTTTGTGTTTCATTATCGAAATAACCTTGAGACTGTTCGGACTCGTTCCCAGTGGGTGATTTTTTTTAAAGTTTCACCCTCGTCACGAAAAAAGCCGTTGAGGACTACTACTGCTGTTGTGGACTGTGAACGTGAACGAATCCGATGGTCGGCGCGGCGTTCTCAGTTTGTAGGGATTATTCCACAACAGACACACTTACATGCAGACTCGGATTCGTTTCCCGAGTTAAAAGTCGCCGATTCGAACGAAAATTCACATGAGATTCGACGTTGATAAATATGGCTGTTTCAACCGTTTGGTTTTTATCGAATCGAGACGAATCCAATATGTAAAACGGTCCATTCAAATTCAGTTTTGTGTTTCACTATCGAAATAACCTTGAGACTGTTCGGACTCGTTTCCAGTGGATTATTTTTCAAAATGTTTCACCCTCGGCACGAAAATAGCCATTGAGGACTCCTACTGCTGCTGTGCACTATGAACGTGAACGAATCCGATGCTCGGCCCGGCGTTCTAAGTTCGTAGGGATTATTCGACACCAGGAACACTTGCATGCAGACTCGGATTCGTTTCCCGATTTAAAAGTCGTCGATTCGAACGAAAATTGACGTGAGATTCGTCGTTGACAAATACGCCCGATTCAACCGTTTGTTTTTTATCGAATCGAGACGAAAGCAATATGTAAAACGGTCCATTCAAATTCTGTTTTGCGTTTCATTATCGACATAACCTTGAGACTGTTCTGACTCGTTCCCAGTGGGTGATTTTTAAAATGTTTCACTCTCGGCACGAAAATAGCCGTTGAGGACTGCTACTGCTGCTGTGGACTATGAACGTGAACGAATCCGATGCTCGGCGCGGCGTTCTCCGTTTGTAGGGATCATTCGACAACAGAAACACTTGCATGCAGACTGCGATTCGGTTCCCGATTTAAAAGTCATCGATTCGAACGAAAATTCACATGACATTCGACGTTGATAAATACGCCTGTTCCAACTGTTTGTTTTTTATCGGGTCGAGACGAATCCAATGTGAAAACAGGTCCATTCATATTCTGCTTTATGTTTCATTATCGCAATAGCCTTGAGACTGTTCGGATTCGTTCCCAGTGGGTGATTTTTAAAAATGCATCACCCTCGGCACGAAAATAGCCTTTGAGGACTACTACTGCTGCTGTGGAATGTGAACGTTAACGAATCCGATGCTCGGCTCGGCGTTCTCAGTTTGTAGGGATTTTTCGACAACAGAAGCACATGCATGCAGACTCGAATTTGTTTCCCGATTGAAAAGTCGTCGATTCGAACGAAAATTCACATGAGATTCGACGTTGATAATCCGCCTGTTAAAACCGTTTTTTTTTATCGGACCGAGACGAATCCAATATGAAAAACGGTCCACTCAAATTCTCTTTGGTGTTTCATTATGGAAATAACCTTGAGACTGTTCGGATTCGTTTCCAGTGGATGATTTTAAAAAATGTATCACCCTCGGCACGAAAAGAGCCATTGAGGACTCCTACTGCTGCTGTGCACTATGAACGTGAACGTATCCGATGCTCGACCCGGCGTTGTCAGTTTGTAGGGATTTTTCGACACCAGAAATACTTGCATGCCGACTCGGCTTCGTTTCCCGATTTAGAAGTCGTAGATTCGAACGAAAATTGACGTGAGATTCGACGTTGATAAATACGCCTGTTCCAACTGTCTGTTTTTTAGCGGATCGAGACGAATTCAATGTGAAAACCGGTCCATTCATATTGTTTTGTGTTTCATTATCGAAATCACTTTGAGACTGTTCGGATTCGTTCCCAGTGGGTGATTTTTAAAAATGTATCACCCTCGGCATGAAAATAGCCATTGAGGACTACTACTGCTGCTGTGGACTGTGAACGTTAACGAATCCGATGCGCGGCTCGGCGTTTTCAGTTTGTAGGGATTATTCGACAATAGAAACACTTGCATGCACACTCGCAATCGTTTCCCGATTTAAAATCGCCGATTCGAACGAAAATTCACATGAGATTCGACGTTGATAAATATGCCTGTTTCAACCGTTTGTTTTTTATCGAATCGAGACGAATCCAATATGTAAAACGGTCCATTCAAATTCTGTTTCGTGTTTCATTATCGAAATAACCTTGAGACTGTTCGGACTCGTTTCCAGTGGATGATTTTTTTTAAAGTTTCTCCCGCGGCACGAAAAAAGCCGTTGAGGACTACTACTGCTGCTGTAGACTGTGAGCCTGAACGAATCCGATGCTCGGCGCGGCGTTCTCAGCTTGTAGGGATTATTCCACAACAGAAACACTTACATGCAGACTCGGATTCGTTTCCCGATTTAAAAGTCGTCGATTCGAACGAAAATTCACTTGAGATTCGTCGTTGCCAAATACGCCCGATTCAACTGTTTGTTTTTTATCGAATCGAGACGAATCCAATATGTAAAACGGTCCATTCAAATTCTGTTTTGTGTTTCATTATCGAAGTCACCTTGAGACTGTTCGGACTCGTTCCCAGTGGGTGATTTTTAAAATGTTTCACTCTCGGCACGAAAATAGCCGTTGAGGTCTGCTACTGCTGTTGTGGACTATGAACGTGAACGAATCCGATGCTCGGCGCGGCGTTCTCACTTTGTAGGGATTATTCGACAACAGAATCACTTGCGTGCAGACTCGGATTCGTGTCCCGAATTGAAAGTCATCGACTCGAACGAAAATTCACATGAGATTCGACGTAGATAAATATGCCTGTTCCAACTGTTTGTTTTTTATCGGGTCGAGACGAATCCAATGTGAAAACAGGTCCATTCATATTCTGCTTTGTGTTTCATTATCGAAATAACCTTGAGACTGTTCGGATTCGTTCCCAGTGGGTGATTTCTAAAAATGTATCACCCTCGGCACGAAAATAGCCATTGAGGACTATTACTGCTGCTGTGGACTGTGAACGTTAACGAATCCGATGCTCGACTCGGCGTTCTCAGTTTGTGGGGATTTTTCGACAAGAGAAGCACTTGCATGCAGACTCGAATTGGTTTCCCGATTTAAAAGTCGTCGATTCGAACGAAAATTCACATGAGATTCGACGTTGATAAATACGCGTGTTTCAAGCGTTTTTTTTATCGGACCGAGACGAATCCAATATGAAATACGGTCCACACAAATTCTGTTTTGTGTTTCATTATGGAAATAACCTTGAGACTGTTCGGATTCGTTTCCAGTGGATGATTTTTGAAAATGTATCACCCTCGGCCCGAAAATGGCCATTCAGAACTCCTACTGCTGCTGTGCACTATGAACGTGAACGAATCCGATGCTCGGCCCGGCGTTCTCAGTTTGTAGGGATTATTCGACAACAGAAACACTTGCATGCAGACTCGGATTCGTTTCCCGATTTAGAAGTCGTCGATTCGAACGAAAATTGACGTGAGATTCGACGTTGATAAATACGCCTGTTTCAACCTTTTTTTTTGTCGAATCGAGACGAATCCAATATGTCAAACCGTCCAATCAAATTCTGTTTTGTATTTTATTATCGAAATAACCTTGAGACTGTTCGGACTCGTTCCCAGTGCGTGATTTTTAAAAATGTTTCATTCTCGGCACGAAAGTAGCCGGTGAAGACTGCTACTGCTGCTGTGGACTATGAACGTGAACGAATCCGATGCTCGGCGCGGCGTTCTTAGTTTATAGGGATTATTCGACAACAGAAACACTAACATGCAGACTCGGATGCGTTCCCCGATTTAAAAGTCGTCGATTCGAACGAAAATTCACATGAGATTCGACGTTGATAAATACGCCTGTTTCAACCGATTGTTTTTTGTCGAATCGAGACGAATCCAATATGTAAAACCGTCCATTCATATTCTGTTTTGTATTTTATTATCGAAATAACCTTGAGACTGTTCGGACTCGTTCCCAGTGCGTGATTTTTAAAAATGTTTCACTCTCGGCACGAAAGTAGCCGTTGAAGACTGCTACTGCTGCTGTGGACTATGAATGTGAACGAAGCCGATGCTCGGTGCGGCGTTCTCAGTTTGTAGGGATTATTCGACAACAGAAACACTTGCATGCAAACTCGGATTCGACTCCCGATTTAAAAGTCGCCGATTCGAACGAAAATTCACATGAGATTCGACGTTGATAAATATGCCTGTTTCAACCGTATGTGTTTTATCCAATCTAAACGAATCCAATATGTAAAACGGTCCATTCAAATTCTGTTTTGTGTTTCATTATCGAAATAACCTTGAGACTGTTCGGACTCGTTCCCAGTGGGTGTTTTTTTTTAAAGATTCACCCTCGGCACGAAAAAAGCCGTTGAGGACTACTACTGCTGCTGTGGACTGTGAACATGAACGAATCCGATGCTCGGCGTGGCGTTCTCAGTTGTGAGGGATTATTCCACTACAGAAATATTTGCATGCAGACTCGGATTCGTCTCGCGATTTAAAAGTCGTCGATTCGAACGAAAATTCACATGAGATTCGACGTTGATAAATACGCCTGTTTCAACCATTTGTTTTTTGTCGAATCGAGACGACTCCAATGTGTAAAACCGTCCATTCAAATTCTGTTTTGTATTTTATTATCGAAATAACCTTGAGACTGTTCGGACTCGTTCCCAGTGCGTGATTTGTAAAAATGTTTCACTCTCGGCACGAAAGTAGCCGTTGAAGACTGCTACTGCTGCTGTGGACTATGAACGTGAACGATTCCGATGCTCGGCCCGGCGTTCTGAGTTTGTAGGGATTATTCGACAACAGAAACACTTGCATGCAGACTCGGATTCGTTTCCCGATTTAAAAGTCATCGATTCGAACGAAAATTCTCATGAGATTCGACGTTGATAAATATGCCTATTCCATCTGTATGTTTTTATCGGTTCGAGACGAATCCAACGTGAAAACAGGTCCATTCATGTTCTGTTTTGTGTTTCACTATCGAAATAACCTTGAGACTGTTCGTATTCGTTCCCATTGGGTGATTTTTAAAATTGTTTCACCCTCGGCACGAAAATAGCCATTGAGGACTACTACTGCTGCTGTGGACTGTGAACGTTAACGAATCCGATGCTCAGCTCGGCGTTCTCAGTTTGTAGGGAATATTCGATAATAGAAAGACTTGCACGCACACTCGGATTCGTTTCCCGATTTAAAAGTCGCCGATTCGAACGGAAATTCACATGAGAGTCGACGTTGATAAATATGCCTGTTTCAACCGTTTGTTTTTCATCCAATTTAGACGAATCCAATATGTAAAACGGTCCATTCAAATTCTGTTTTGTGTTTCATTATCGAAATAACCTTGAGACTGTTCGGACTCGTTCCCAGTGGGTGATTTTTTTTAAAGTTTCACCCTCTTCACGAAAAAAGCCGTTGAGCACTACTACTGCTGCTGTGGACTGTGAACGTGAACGAATCCGATGGTCGGCGCGGCGTTCTCAGTTTGTAGGGATTATTCCACAACAGACACACTTACATGCAGACTCGGATTCGTTTGCCGATTTAAAAGTCGTCGATTCGAACGAAAATTCACATGAGATTCGTCGTTGACAAATACGCCCCTTTCAACCGTTTGTTTTTTATCGAATCGAGACGAATGCAATATGTAAATCGGTCCATTCAAATTCTGTTTTGTGTTTCATTATCGAAATAACCTTGAGACTGTTCGGACTCGTTCCCAGTGGGTGATTTTTAAAATGTTTCACTCTCGGCACGAAAATAGATGTTGAGGACTGCTACTGCTGCTATGGACTATGAACGTGAATGAATCCGATGCTCGGCGCGGCGTTCTCAGTTTGTAGGGATTATTCGACAACAGAAACATTTGCATGCAGACTCGGATTCGTTTCGCGATTTAAAAGTCGTCGATTCGAACGAAAATTCACATGAGAATCGACGTTGATAAATACCCCTGTTTCAACAGTTTGTTTTTTGTCGAATCGAGACGAATCCAATATGTAAAACCGTCCATTCAAATTCTGTTTTGTATTTTATTATCGAAATAACCTTGAGACTGTTCGGACTCGTTCCCAGTGCGTGATTTGTAAAAATGTTTCACTCTCGGCACGAAAGTAGCCGTTGAAGACTGCTACTGCTGCTGTGGACTATGAACGTGAACGATTCCGATGCTCGGCCCGGCGTTCTGAGTTTGTAGCTATTATTCGACAACAGAAACACTTGCATGCAGACTCGGATTCGTTTCCCGATTTAAAAGTCATCGATTCGAACGAAAATTCACATGAGATTCGACGTTGATAAATATGCCTATTCCATCTGTATGTTTTTTATCGGTTAGAGACGAATCCAACGTGAAAACAGGTCCATTCATATTCTGTTTTGTGTTTCACTATCGAAATAACCTTGCGACTGTTCGTATTCGTTCCCAGTGGGTGATTTTTAAAATTGTTTCATCCTCGGCACGAAAATAGTCATTGAGGACTACTACTGCTGCTGTGGACTGTGAATGTTAACGAATCCGATGCTCGGCTCGGCGTTCTCAGTTTGTAGGGAATATTCGACAATAGAAACACTTGCACGCACACTCGGATTCGTTTCCCGATTTAAAAGTCGCCGATTCGAACGGAAATTCACATGAGAGTCGACGTTGATAAATATGCCTGTTTCAACCGTTTGTTTTTCATCCAATTTAGACGAATCCAATATGTAAAACGGTCCATTCAAATTCTGTTTTGTGTTTCATTATCGAAATAACCTTTAGACTGTTCGGACTCGTTCACAGTGGGTGTTTTTTTTAAAGTTTCACCCTCGGCACGAAAAAAGTCGTTGAGGACTACTACTGCTGCTGTGGACTGTGAACGTGAACGAATCCGATGGTCGGCGCGGCGTTCTCTGTTTGTAGGGATTATTCCACAACAGAAACACTTACATGCCGACTCGGATTCGTTTCCTGATTTAAAAGTCGTCGATTCGAACGAAAATTCACATGAGATTCGTCGTTGACAAATACGCTCCTTTCAACCGTTTGTTTTTTATCGAATCGGACGAATCCAATATGTAAATCGGTCCATTCAAATTCTGTTTTGTGTTTCATTATCGAAATAACCTTGAGACTGTTCGGACTCGTCCCCAGTGGGTGATTTTTAAAATGTTTCACTCTCGGCACGAAAATAGACGTTGAGGACTGCTACTGCTGCTGTGGACTATGAACGTGAATGAATCCGATGCTCGGCGCGGCGTTCTCAGTTTGTAGGGATTATTGGACAACAGAAACATTTGCATGCAGACTCGGATTCGTTTCGCGATTTAAAAGTCGTCGATTCGAACGAAAATTCACATGAGATTCGACGTTGATAAATACCCCTGTTTCAACAGTTTGTTTTTTGTCGAATCGAGACGAATCCAATATGTAAAACCGTCCATTCAAATTCTGTTTTGTATTTTATTATCGAAATAACCTTGAGACTGTTCGGACTCGTTCCCAGTGCGTGATTTGTAAAAATGTTTCACTCTCGGCACGAAAGTAGCCGTTGAAGACTGCTACTGCTGCTGTGGACTATGAACGTGAACGATTCAGATGCTCGGCCAAGCGTTCTGAGTTTGTAGGGATTATTCGACAACAGAAACACTTGCATGCAGACTCGAATTCGTTTCCCGATTTAAAAGTCATCGATTCGAAAGAAAATTCACATGAGATTCGACGTTGATAAATATGCCTATTCCATCTGTATGCTTTTTCTCGGTTCGAGACGAATCCAACGTGAAAACAGGTCCATTCATATTCTGTTTTGTGTTTCACTATCGAAATAAACTTGAGACTGTTCCTATTCGTTCCCAGTGGGTGATTTTTAAAATTGTTTCACCCTCGGCACGAAAATTGCCATTCAGGACTACTACTGCTGCTGTGGACTGTGAACGTTAACGAATCCGATGCTCGGCTCGGCGTTCTCAGTTTGTAGGGTATATTCGACAATAGAAACACTTGCACGCACACTCGGATTCGTTTCCCGATCTAAAAGTCGCCGATTCGAACGGAAATTCACATGAGAGTCGACGTTGATAAATATGCCTGTTTCAACCGTTTGTTTTTTTATCCAATTTAGACGAATCCAATATGTAATACGGTCCATTCAAATTCTGTTTTGTGTTTCATTATCGAAATAACCTTGAGACTGTTCGGACTCGTTCCCAGTGGGTGATTTTTTTTAAAGTTTCACCCTCGGCACGAAAAAAGCCGTTGAGGACTACTACTGCTGCTGTGGACTGTGAATCCGATGCTCGGCCCGGCGTTCTCAGTTTGTATGGATTATTCGACACCAGAAACACTTGCATGCAGACTCGGATTCGTTTCCCGATTTAGATGTCGTCGATTCGAATGAAAATTGACGTCAGATTCGACGTTGATAAATACGCCTGTTCCAATTGTCTGTTTTTTATCGGATCGAGACGAATCGAATGTGCAAACCGGTCCATTCATATTGTTTTGTGTTTTATCATCGAAATAACCTTGAGACTGTTCGGATTCGTACCCAGTGGGTGATTTTTAAAAATGAATCACCCTCGGCACGAAAATAGCCATTGAGGACTACTACTGCTGCTGTCGACTGTGAACGTTAACGAATCCGATGCTCGGCTCGGCGTTCTCAGTTTGTAGGGATTATTCGACAATAGAAACACTTGCATGCACACTCGGATTCGTTTCCCGATTTAAATGGCGCCGATTCGAACGAAAATTCACATGAGATTCGACGTTGATAAATATGGCTGTTTCAACCGTTTGCTTTTGATCGAATCGAGACGCATCCAATATGTAAACCGGTCCATTCAAATTCTGTTTTGGGTTTCACTATCGAAATAACCTTGAGACTGTTCGGACTCGTTTCCAGTGGATTATTTTTAAAAATGTATCACCCTCGGCACGAAAATAGCCATTGAGGACTCCTACTGCTGCTGTGCACTATGAACGTGAACGAATCCGATGCTCGGCCCGGCGTCCTAAGTTTGTAGGGATTATTCGACAACAGAAACACTTGCATGCAGACTCGGATTCGTTTCCCGATTTAGAAGTCGTCGATTCGAACGAAAATTGACGTGAGATTCGACGTTGTTGCATACGCCTGTTCCAACTGTCTGTTGTTTATCGGATCGAGACGAATCAAACGTGAACACCGGTCCATTCATATTGTTTTGTGTTCCATTATCGAAATGTTCTTGAGACTGTTCGGATTCGTTCCCAGAAGGTGATTTTGAAAAATGTTTCACCCTCGGCACGAAAAAAGCCGTTGAGGACTACTACTGCTGCTGTGGACTGTGAACGTGAACGAATCCGATGCTCGGCGCGGCGTTCTCAGTTTATATGGATTATTCCAGAACAGAAACACTTACATGCAGACTCGGATTCGTTTCCCGATTTAAAAGTCGTCGATTCGAACGAAAATTCACTTGAGATTCGTCGTTGACAAATACGCCCGTTTCAACCGTTTGATTTTTATCGAATCGAGACGAATCCAATATGTAAAACGGTCCATTCAAATTCTGTTTTGTGTTTAATTATCGAACTAACCATGAGACTGTTCGGACTCGTTCCCAGTGGGTGATTTTTAAAATGTTTCACTCTCGGCACGAAAATAGCCGTTGCGGACTGCTACTGCTGCTGTGGACTATGAACGTGAACGAATCCGATGCTCGGCGCGGCGTTCTCAGTTTGTAGGGATTATTCGACAACAGAAACACTTACACGCAGACTCGGATTCATTTCCCGATTTAAAAGTCATCGATTCGAACGAAAATTCACATGAGATTCGACGTTGATAAATACGCCTGTTCCAACTATTTGTTTTTTTATCGGGTCGAGACGAATCCAATGTGAAAACAGGTCCATTCATATTCTCTTTTGTGTTTCATTATCGAAATAACCTTGAGACTGTTCGGATTCGTTCCCAGTGGGTGATTCTAAAAAATGTATCACCCTCGGCACGAAAATCGCCATTGAGGACCACTACTGCTGCTGTGGACTGTGAACGTTAACGAATCCGATGCTCGGCACGGCGTTCTCACTTTGTAGGGATTTTTCGACAACAGCAGCACTTGCATGCAGACTCGAATTCGTTTCCCGATTTAAAAGTCGTCGATTCGAACGAAAATTCACATGAGATTCGACGTTGATATATACGCCTGTTTCAACCGTTTTTTTTATCGGACCGAGACGAATCCAATATGAAAAACGGTCCACTCAAATTCTGTTTTGTGTTTCATTATGGAAATAACCTTTAGACTGTTCGGATTCGTTTCCAATGGATGATTTAAAAAAATGTATCACCCTCGGCACGATAATAGCCATTGAGGACTCCTACTGCTGTTGTGCACTATGAACGTGAACGAATCCGATGCTCGGCCCGGCGTTCTCAGTTTGTAGGGATTATTCTACAACAGAAACACTTGCATGCAGACTCGGATTCGTTTCCCGATTTAGAAGTCATCGATTCGAACGAAAATTCACATGAGATTCGACGTAGATAAATACGACTGTTCCAACTGTTTGTTTTTTATCGGGTCGAGACGAATTCAATGTGAAAATAGGTGAATTCATATTTGGTTTTGTGTTTCATTATCGAAATAACCTTGAGACTGATCGGATTCGGTCCCAGTGCGTGATTTTTAAAAATGTATCACCGTCGGCACGATAATAGGCATTGAGGACTATTACTGCTGCTGTGGACTGTGAACGTTAACGAATCCGATGCTCGACTCGGCGTTCTCAGTTCGTGGGGATTTTTCGACAAGAGAAGCACTTGCATGCAGACTCGAATTCGTTTCCCGATTTAAAAGTCGTTGATTCGAACGAAAATTCACATGAGATTCGACGTTGATAAATACGCCTGTTTCAACCGTTTTTTTTATCGGAACGAGACGAACCCAATATGAAAAACGGTCCACACAAATTCTGTTTTGTGTTTCATTATGGAAATAACCTTGAGACTGTTCGGATTCGTTTCCAGTGGATGATTTTTGAAAATGTATCACCCTCGGCACGAAAATAGCCATTGAGGACTCCTACTGCTGCTGTGCACTATGAACGTGATCGAATCCAATGCTCGGCCCGGCGTTCTCAGTTTGTAGGGATTATTCGACACGAGAAACACTTGCATGTAGACTCGGATTCGTTTCCCGATTTAGAAGTCGTCGATTCGAACGAAAATTGACGTGACATTCGACGTTGATACATACGCCGTTTCCAACTGTCTGTTTTTTATCGGATCGAGATGAATCAAATGTGAAAACCGGTCCATTCATATTGATTTGTGTTTCATTATCGGAATAACCTTCAGACTGATCGGATTCGTTCCCAGTGGGTGATTTTAAAAAATGTATCACCCTCGGCACGAAAATAGCCATTGAGGACTACTACTGCTGCTGTGGACTGTGAACGTTAACGAATCCGATGCTCGGCTCGCCGTTCTCAGTTTGTAGCGATTATTCGACAATAGAAACACTTGCGTGCACACTCGGATTCGTTTCCCGATTTAAAAGTCGCCGAATCGGACGGAAATTCACATGAAATTGGACGTTGATAGATATGCCTGTTTCAACCGTTTGTTTTTTTATCCAATCTAGACGAATCCAATATGCAAAACGGTCCATTCAAATTCTGTTTTGTGTTTCATTATCGAAATAGCCTTGAGACTGTTCGGACTCGTTCCCAGTGGGTGATTTTTTTTAAAGTTTCACCCTCGGCACGAAAAAAGCCGTTGAGGACTACTACTGTTGCTGTGGACTGTGAACGTGAACGAATCCGATGCTCGGCGCGGCGTTCTCAGTTTGTAGGGATTCTTCCACAACAGAAACACTTACATGCAGACTCGGATTCGTTTCCCGATTTAAAAGTCGTCGATTCGAACGAAAATTCACATGAGATTCGTCGTTGACAAATACGCCCGATTCAACCGTGAGTATTTTATCGAATCGAGACGAATCCAATATGTAAAACGGTCCATTCAAGTTCTGTTTTGTGTTTCATTATCGAAGTAACCTTGAGACTGTTCGGACTCGTTCCCAGTGGGTGATTTTTAAAATGTTTCACTCTCGGCACGAAAATAGCCATTGAGGTCTGCTACTGCTGCTGTGGACTATGAACGTGAACGAATCCGATGCTCGGCGCGGCGTTCGCAGTTTGTAGGGATTATTCTACAACAGAAACAATTGCATGCAGACTCGGATTCGTTTCTCGATTTAAAAGTCATCGATTCGAACGAAAATTCACATGAGATTCGACGTAGATAAATACGCCTGTTCCAACTGTATGTTTTTTATCGGTTCGAGACGAATCCAACGTGAAAACAGGTCCATTCATATGCTGTTTTGTGTTTCACTATCGAAATAACCTTGAGACTGTTCGGATTCGTTCCCAGTGGGTGATTTTTAAAAATGTATCACCCTCGGCGCGAAAATAGCCATTGAGGACTCCTACTGCTGCTGTGCACTATGAACGTGACCGAATCCGATGCTCGGCCCGGCGTTCTCAGTTTGTAGGGATTATTCGAAACCAGAAACACTTGCATGCAGACTCGGATTCGTTTCCCGATTTAGAAGTCGTCGATTCGAACGAAAATTGACGTGAGATTTGACGTTGATAAATACGCCTGTTCCAACTGTCTGTTTTTTATCGGATCGAGACGAATCAAATGTGAAAACCGGTCCATTCATATAGTTTTGTGTTTTATTATCGAAATAACCTTGAGACTGTTCGGATTCGTTCCCAGTGGGTGATTTTTAAAAATGTATCACCCTCGGCACGAAAATAGCCATTGAGGACTACTACTGCTGCTGTGGAATGTGAACGTTAACGAATCCGATGCTCGGCTCGGCGTTCTCAGTTTGTAGGGATTATTCGACAATAGAAACACTTCCATGCACACTCGGATTCGTTTCCCGATTTAAAAGTCGCCGATTCGAACGTAAATTCACATGAGATTCGACGTCGATAAATATGCCTGTTTCAACCGTTTGTTTTTTTATCGAATCGAGACGAATCCAATATGTAAATCGGTCCATTCAAATTCTGTCTTGTGTTTCATTATCGAAATAACCTTGAGACTGTTCGGACTCGTTTCCAGTGGATGATTTTTAAAAATGTATCACGCTCGGCACGAAAATAGCCATTGAGGACTCCTACTGCTGCTGTGCACTATGAACGTGAACGAAGCCGATGCTCGGCCCGGCGTTCTCAGTTTGCAGGGATTATTCGACAACAGAAACACTTGCATGCAGACTCGGATTCGTTTCCCAATTTAGAAGTCGTCGATTCGATCGAAAATTCACGTGAGATTCGACGTTGTTAAATTCGCCTCTTCCAACTGTCATTTTCTTATCGGACCGAGACGAATCCAATAAGAAAAACGGTCCACTCAAATTCTGTTTTGTGTTTCATTGTGGAAATAACCTTGCGACTGTTCGGATTCGTTTCCAGTGGATGACTTTTAAAAATGTATCACCCTCGGCACGAAAATAGCCATGGAGGACTACTACTGCTGCTGTAGATTGTTAACGTTAACGAATCCGATGCTCGGCTCGGCGTTCTCAGTTTGTAGAGATTATTTGACAATAGATACACTTGCATGCACATTCGGATTCGTTTCCCGATTTAAAAGTCGCCGATTAGAACGAAAATTCACATGAGATTCGACGTTCATAAATATGCCTGTTTCAACCGTTTGTTTTTTATCGAATCGAGACGAATCCAATACGTACAACGGTCCATTCAAATTCTGTTTTGTGTTTCATTGTCGGAATAATTTCGAGTCTGTTCGGACTCGTTTCCAGTGGATGATTTTTTAAAATGTATCACCCTCGGCACGAAAATAGCCATTGAGGACTCCCACTGCTGCTGTGCAGTATGAACGTGAACGAATCCGATGCTCGGCCCGGTGTTCTGAGTTTGTAGGGATTATTCGACAACAGAAACACTTGCATGCAGACTCGGATTCGTTTCCCGATTTAGAAGTCGTCGATTCGAACGAAAATTGACGTGAGATTCGACGTTGATAAATACGCCTGTTTCAACCGTTCTTTTTTTGTCGAATCGAGACGAATCCAATATGTAAAATCGTCCAATCAAATTCTGTTTTGTATTTTATTATCGAGATAACCTTGAGACTGTTCGGACTCGTTCCCAGTGCGCGATTTTTAAAAATGTTTCACTCTCGGCACGAAAGTAGCCGCTGAAGACTGCTACTGCTGCTGTGGACTATGAACGTGAACGAATCCGATGCTCGGCGCGTCGTTCTTAGTTTGTAGGGATTATTCGACAACAGAAACACTTACATGCAGACTCGGATTCGTTTCCCGATTAAAAAGTCATCGATTCGAACGAAAATTCACATGAGATTCGACTTTGATAAATACGCCTGTTCCAACTGTTTGTTTTTTATCGGGTGTAGACGAATCCAACGTGAAAACAGGTCCATTCATATTCTGGTTTGTGTTTCACTATCGAAATAACCTTGAGACTGTTCGGATTCGTTCCCAGTGGGTGATTTTTAAAAATGTATCACCCTCGGCACGAAAATAGCCATTGAGGACTACTACTGCTGCTGTGGTCTGTAAACGTGAACGAATACGATGCTCGGGGCGGCGTTCTCAGTTTGTAGGGATTATTCCACAACAGAAACACTTACATGCAGACTCGGATTCGTTTCCCGAATTAAAAGTCGTTGATTCGAACGAAAATTCACATGAGATTCGTCGTTGACAAATATGCCCGTTTCAACCGTTTGTTTTTTATCGAATCGAGACGAATCCAATATGTAAAACGGTCCATTCAAATTCTGATTTGTGTTTCATTATCGAAGTAACTTTGAGACTGTTCGGACTCGTTCCCAGTGGGTGATTTTTTTCAAAGTTTCACCCTCGGCACGAAAAAAGGCTTTGAGGACTACTACTGCTGCTGTGGACTATGAACGTCAACGAATCCGATGCTCGGCGCGGCGTTCTCAGTTTGTAGGGATTATTCGAAATCAGAAACACTTGCATGCAGACTCGGATTCGTTTCCCGATTTAAAAGTCGTCGATTCGAACGAAAATTCACATGAGATTCGACGTGGATAAATACGCCTGTTTCAACTTTTTTTTTATCGGACCGAGTCGAATCCAATTTGAAAAACGCTCCACTCAAATTCTTTTTTCTGTTTCATTATGGAAATAACCTTGAGACTGTTCGGATTCGTTTCCAGTGGATGATTTTTAAAAATGTATCACCCTCGGCACGAAAATAGCCATTGAGGACTCCTACACCTGCTGTGCACTATGAACGTGAATGAATCCGATGCTCGGCCCGGCGTTCTCAGTTTGTAGGGATTATTCGACACCAGATACACTTGCATGCCGACTCGGATTCGTTTCCCGGTTTAGAAGTCGTCGATTCGAATGAAAATTGACGCGAGATTCGACGTAGATGAATACGCCTGTTCCAACTGTCTGTTCTTTATCGGATCGAGACGAATCAAATGTGAAAACCGGTCCATTCATATTCTTTTGTGTTTCATTATCGAAATAACCGTGAGAGTGTTCGGATTCGTTCCCAGTGGGTGATTTTTAAAAATGTATCACCCTCGGCACGAAAATAGCCATTGATCACTACTACTGCTGCTGTGGACTGTGAACGTTAACGAATCCGATGCTCGGCTCGGCGTTCTCAGTTTGTGGGGATTTTTCGACAACAGAAGCACTTGCATGCAGATTCGAATTCGTTTCCCGATTTAAAAGTCGTCGACTCGAACGAAAATTCACATGAGATTCGACGTTGATAAATACGCCTGTTTCAACCGGTTTTTTTTTATCGGACCGAGTCGAATCCAATTTGAAAAACGGTCCACTCAAATTCTTTTTTCTGTTTCATTATGGAAATAACCTTGAGACTGTTCGGATTCGTTTCCAGTGGATGATTTTTAAAAATGTATCACCCTCGGCACGAAAATAGCCATTGAGGACTCCTACACCTGCTGTGCACTATGAACGTGAATGAATCCGATGCTCGGCCCGGCGTTCTCAGTGTGTATAGATTATTCGAAACCAGAACCACTTGCATGCAGACTCGTATTCGATTCCCGATTTAGAAGTCGTCGATTCGAACGAAAATTGACGTCAGATTCGACGTTGATAATTATGCCTGTTCCAACTGTCTGTTTTTTATCGGATCGAGACGAATCAAATGTGAAAACCGGTCCATTCATATTGTTTTGTGATTCATTATCGAAATAACCTTGAGACTGTTCGGATTCGTTCCCAGTGGGTGATTTTTAAAAATGTATCACTCACGGCACGAAAATAGCCATTGAGGACTACTACTGCTGCTGTGGACTGTGAACGTTAACGAATCCGATGCTCGGTTCGGCGTTCTCAGTTTGTAGGGATTATTCGACAATAGAAACACGTGCATGCACACTCGGATTTGTTTCCCGACTTAAAAGTCGCCGATTCGAACGAAAATTCACATGAGATTCGACGTTGATAAATACGCCTGTTTCAACCGTTTGTTTTTTATCGAATCGAGACGAATCCAATACGTACAACGGTCCATTCAAATTCTTTTTTGTGTTTCATTATCGAAATAACCTTAAGACTGTTCGGACTCGTTTCCAGTGGAAGATTTTTTAAAATGTATCACCCTCGGCAAGAAAATCGCCATTGAGGACTCCTACTGCTGCTGTACACTATGAACGTGAACGAATCCGATGCTCGGCCCGGCGTTCTCAGGTTGTAGGGATTATTCGACAACAGAAACACTTGCATGCAGACTCGGATTCGTTTCCCGATTTAGAAGTCGTCGTTTAGAACGAAAATTGACGTGAGATTCGACGTTGATAAATACGCCTGTTTCAACCGTTTGTTTTTTGTCGAATCGAGACGAATCCAATATGTAAAACCGTCCAATCAAATTCTGTTTTGTATTTTATTATCGAGATAACCTTGAGACTGTTCGGACTCGTTCCCAGTGCGTGATTTTTAAAAATGTTTCACTCTCGGCACGAAAGTAGCCGTTGAAGACTGCTACTGCTGCTGTGGACTATGAATGTGAACGAATCCGATGCTCGGCCCGGCGTTCTCAGTTTGTAGGGATTATTCGAAACCAGAAACACTTGCATGCAGACTCGGATTCGTTTCCCGATTTAGAAGTCGTTGATACGAACGAAAATTGACGTGAGATTCGACGTTGATAAATACGCCCGTTCCAACTGTCTGTTTTTTTATCGGATCGAGACGAATCCAATATGTAAAACGGTCCATTCAAATTCTGTTTTGTGTTTCATTATCGAAATAACCTTGAGACTGTTCGGACTCGTTTCCAGTGGATGATTTTTAAAAATGTATCACCCTCGGCACGAAAATAGCCATTGAGGACTCCTACTGCTGCTGTGCACTATGAACGTGAACGAATCCGATGCTCGGCCAGGCGTTCTCAGTTTGTACGGATTATTCGACAACAGAAACACTTGCATGCAGACTCGGATTCGTTTCCCGATTTAGAAGTCGTCGATTCGAACGAAAATTGACGTGAGATACGACGTCGTTAAATACGCCTGTTCCAACTGTCTGTTTCTTATCGGACCGAGACGAATCCAATATGAAAAACGGTCCACTCAAATTCTGTTTTGTGTTTCATTATGGAAATAACTTTGGGACTGTTCGGATTCGTTTCCATTGGATGATTTTTAAAAATGTATCACCCTCGGCACGAAAATAGCCATTGAGGACTACTACTGCTCCTGTGGACTGTTAACGTTAACGAATCCGATGCTCGGCTCGGCGTTCTCAGTTTGTAGGGATTATTCGACAATAGAAGCACTTGCATGCAGAATCGGATTCGTTTCCCGATTTAAAAGTAATCGATTCGAACGAAAATTCACATGAGATTCGACGTTGATAAATACGCCTTTTCCAAGTGTTTGTTTTTTATCGGGTCGAGACGAATCCAATGTGAAAACAGGTCCATTCATATTCAGTTTTGTGTTTCATTATCGAAATAACCTTGAGACTGTTCGGATTCGTTCCCAGTGGGTGATTTTTAAAAATGTATCACCGTCGTCACGAAAATAGCCATTGAGGACTACGACTGCTGCTGTGGACTGTCACAGTTAACGAATCCGATGCTCGGCTCGGCGTTCTCAGTTTGTAGGGATTTTTCGACATCAGAAGCACTTGCATGCAGACTCGAATTCGTTTCCCGATTTAAAAGTCGTCGATTCGAACGAAAATTCACATGAGATTCGACGTTGATAAATACGTCTGTTTCAACCGTTTTTTTTATCGGACCAAGACGAATCCAATATGAAAAACGGTCCACTCAAATTCTGTTTTGTTTTTCATTATCGAAATAACCTTGAGACTGTTCGGATTCGTTTCGAGTGGATGATTTAAAAAAATGTATCACCCTCGGCACGAACACAGCCATTGAGGACTCCTACTGCTGCTGCGGACTGTGAACGTTAACGAATCCCGATGCTCGACTCGGCGTTCTCAGTTTGTAGGGATTATTCGGCAATAGAAACACTTGCATGCACACTCGGATTCGTTTCCCGATTTAAATGTCGCCGATTCGAACGAAAATTGACATGTGATTCGACGTTGATAAATATGCCTGTTTCAACCGTTTGTTTTTAATCGAATCGAGACGAATTCAATATGTAAAACGGTCCATTCAAATTCTGTTTTGTGTTTCACTATCGAAATAACCTTGAGACTGTTCTGACTCGTTTCCAGTGGATGATTTTTCAAAATGTATCACCCTCGGCACGAAAATACCCATTGAGGACTCCTACTGCTGCTGTGCACTGTGAACGTGAACGAATCCGATGCTCGGCCCGGCGTCCTCAGTTTGTAGGGATTATTCGACAACAGAAACACTTGCATGCAGACTCGGATTCGTTTCCCGATTTAGAAGTCGTCGATTCGAACGAAAATTGACGTGAGATGCGACGTTGTTACATACGCCTGTTCCAACTGTCCTTTTTTTCATCGGATCGAGACGAATCAAACGTGAACACCGGTCCATTCATATTGTTTTGTGTTTCATTATCGAAATAACCTTGAGACTGTTCGGATTCGTTCCCAGAAGGTGATTTTGAAAAATGTTTCACCCTCGCCACGAAAAAAGTCGTTGAGAACTACTCCTGTTGCTGTGGACTGTGAACGTGAACGAATCCGATGCTCGGCGCGGCGTTCTCAGTTTGTAGGGATTATTCCACAACAGAAACACTTACATGCAGACTCGGATTCGTTTCCCGATTTAAAAGTCGTCGATTCGAACGAAAATTCACATGAGATTCGTCGTTGACAAATACGCCCGTTTCAACCGTTTGTTTTTTATCGAATCGAGACGAATCCAACATGTAAAACGGTCCATTCAAATTCTGTTTTGTGTTTCGTTGCAGACTCGAATTCGTTTACCGATTTAAAAGTTGTTAGGCCCGGAATGTTAATGAGCGGGCTGAGATTAATTTTCCTGAACGACTTAAAAAGATTCTGTCTTCTAATCTATCGCGAAAGATTTTTGTCGGGTTAGGTATTAAAGCGCTAGGCGCACTTATCCAGTGGGTTAAAATAAAGGAATTGGGAGGATAAAATAAAGGTAAAGAGTATCCTCCTGATGGATATGTGTAGTAAAATACATATATGTATTGCTATAATAAATCTGAGAAATTGACAATGACGATTACAATTTTGATACAATTTGGTTATTATCGCAGTTTTCTTCCGTAAATTAATTCGATTGATGACTCGATACTATTTAATACGATTACATAAAATACGAGCAGATCGGACTTACGTTTGATGAACTACTAATTTATGCCGTGCTGACGCTAGACGTTCGGGTCTCCTCGAAGACAGTGCAATCGTATGGCACTCACGTACGCAAATTACACGTTGAATTTTTGGTAGTTTGGAGTTTGGTTGAACGAATAATTATTTCTACGGACTACTAACGAGTTCTTATCGGCCTGCGAAGCGTAATGAGACGCTGCACCTCAGTACCTCACTTTACCCTCGGGCAGTAATGCTTGATCGCGAAGAATCGAAGACGCGTACTCGGAACTAACTTTCAAGGGCACGGAAAAAGACTCAGAGGACAGAGTGCCTTGGCCTCTGTCGAGCTCCGCTCAGTCCTAAGATTCGCGAGAGACTAACTAATTTGGCTGTAACTCGATGGTGGGTTGCTTCTTGATTTTTGAGTAAGTCAGCGATTTTAATTATCGCTTAGCAACAATTTTCGAAATGTGTATAGGACTGAACGACCGAGGCTTCTTCCGTGTCCTCGTTGAGAGTCATTCGCATCGCAAGTTGCAAGACTCAGCATTGTGAAGAAATCGAAGTTGAAATTGCCAGAATGAATGTTGGTTTTGCAATGGAGGTTTCGCATGCTGGAAAGAATGTGTCATTTCGCAACGTAGGGTTCAACCGAGTTCGCGTCGGAGTGAAGAAAGGAAATAGTTTGGTATAAAATATATATAATTAATACAAAAGAACTTAGAAAATGAGATACGCATATACCACCCCCCTTGTTAGATTGAAGCGCGGGGATGGAGTTCGCGAGATTCAAGTGGCTCGTCCCCGAGTCACAACCAGGGGTGAGTTGGTCTTCTATGTTTCTAGCGTAACCGCTGGTTTCGGGCTTGTCGGCGAGTTCGTGGAAGTCGGTTGGTACACCACCATTGGTGGAATGCGCTGCTGCAAATTGTTACCCAGTGGTTGGAGGGGCTCCGTGCGACGAGATTTGAAGCACTTCCGGTAGCATCCCATGAGTATTGTCGGGATGCTGTTACGCAGGGCATAGACGCCCAATCCTAAAAAGGTAGCCATTGAAATTCCTATGCTTCCAGAAGTCCAACCTTTGGGGTTATGGTACCACTTGCTGTTCTCCTGTTTCTTGGACAGCTTCTTGAGATGTTTTTCGGCAGCATCGAGGCTGATGTCAGCATGATGAAGTTGTTCTTTTAACGATGAGGCCTTCGGGCTGAGTATCAGGGGGTCGAGGCTTTCATGTGCCTCGGATACTAGCGGTGACAACTCACTGATATTGAGTGCAGTAGGCGGTCGGTAAACGTTGTCAATCGATGATGAGATTGAGTCTCACTTCGGTAAGGTGACATGTACCGAGAAGCCAGTGCAACCAGGGTCTAATTGGAGTATGCCGGTTCCTCGAAGGGTGATGGAGACAGTGGTTCCTTGACGGCATCGGATTTGTACGGTTTCCGGATTCTCTAGGGAATATAACCATCCCTTAGTATGTTCTAGGTAGGTCCATTGCGTTTGCAGGTTTTTTGTCAACCGGATATCACAGTTCTTAAGTGTCTCGACTGTGGGTGAGACGAGCAAGCGGGCCTCGCAGGTTTCTTCGTCATCAACGTCTCGAAGGGCCATTCGGATAGGGCATGCGAAGGTACCAGGCAATTGAAAGCAGGTTTTCAAGTACTCTTCGTTGAAAGCGAAGAATTTACCCTGGTCGTTGGATATAGCGAGATAAGGAAAACTGGGCTGGACATAAGCTATTCCTTGCCGTTTCCCACGATGATCTTGTGATTTTAGGCATGGGTACAACCGGAACAGTTGGAACGGTTTTGTTTCGAGCAAAGGTATCGTTAGGGTCACGAGTAACCGGCCCTGGTGGTACTTAGTTGTAAGATGGCTTACGGCCGAAATATCGTTCGTATGCAAATCAGTGATAGTGATGGGGAAGTCGAAAGCCGATGAGCTTTTTACACGACTTGCAGCTTCTCTTAGTTGCTCGGTGGACGGCAAACTGGGATGTAGAATACCTCGCTGTGCCTCCCGTATCGCGTCAGCTAAACGTTGGAGATTATCGATGCAGGCATCCATTGCATCCATCATAGCGCTAGACAGGCTGAATAGATGAACGGCAAACTCGAGTTGGCGTAGTTCTGTCCGTTCCCGGCGAAGAGCATCCTGCAGATACGTTGTGGCGTTGGTGATCGTGGCGATGTCGCGTTCGGCGACTTGTAGATGGGATCCCAGATCATTGACTATACTCCGGATAATATGAGTTGTGTTTTCGACCATATGCGCCATGTCTCTGTTTTTTTTCAGCTGCGCTATTTGGTCTTGGTATAGTTGAGCTTCAACTTCAGTGATGGTTCCGAAAAGAGCGTGAGAAATCGATCCGATAAATGCCAGTGGGGCTCCACGAGGTGTAAGTGCCCTTGTATATCCAGGGATCCCTTGAGGGGATACTAGGTGGATGATCTGTCTTTGCAGGCCGCGAAAGGTTTCATGCCGGCCGATGAGACGATCTCTGGGTACGAGGCCTGCACAGCTGGCAGGGTTTAGATGGTGAAGACAGTCTGCTAGAAGTCGGAAGACCTGTGCAGGATGCCACGGTTCATAGAACAGAACGCTGCTGATATCGATGTACGTGACGATTCTCCATTGCGTTGTTGTGACCTTCAGCTCAGGTAGCTTTTCATAGAAGATGCCTGGATGGTCCCGGATTTCTTGCAACCTGTAGCCTCTGTCAGCGATACTAGTACTAAGCGCGACCAAGATTACCGTAGCGCTAAGGTACTTCTCCATCTTGCCCTCAGGTGAACCTGAAACAGATACTCGCTCGAGCGCTTCTTAGATGGCCAACTTGAACTTATTGGGATGTTTCATTTCGGGCTTGCCACGACTATTAGTGTACACTATGTTTCCTTTTCCTGTGATGTCAGTAATTTCGTAAGGCTCGTGGTAGTGAGGGCTAAGCTTTCCTTTACGAGGTTCTTGGATTACGTACACATCGTCGCCTACATTGAAGGAAACGGCGTGCGCTTCGCGCTCGTAATTGTGTTTGGAATGCCGTTTTGCTTAATAAAGATTTCTTGCCGCGACATGTCGAATTTCGTCAAGTCGAGTGATAAAGTCGGTCATGTATTCCGTGTATGTGTCGATTTTCTCTACAGACGGGAACGCAGAAATCGGCCGCGAATTCCTCCCGTACATGAGTTCATATGGGGTGAAATTTGTCCCCGTATGCACGGATGTATTATATGCGTGCATGGCGAAAGGTAGGAGCTCGTCCCAGTCGTCAAAACGATCGTGGAAGGCTCTTAGGTATTCCGCTAGAACAGCATGACTGCGTTCAAGCGACCCGTTTGACTGAGGACGGTACGCCGTGGTCGTTATCCTTTTTACCTTGAAGATTTCGGCTAGTTGTTCGAAAAGGTTGCCTGTAAATGCGGTACCACGATCAGTGAGGATGGTCTTCGGAGGGCCGTACAAGGCAATCCACTGTTTTGATAATGCTAAGGCCAACGTTTCTGCCTTGATGTTTGGTACTGGCACAGCTGCGCAGAATTTTGAAAAGTTATCCTGGATGGTGAGGATATGTCGGTTTCCCCTGGGTGTAATATTAAGAGGGCCGACAGTATCGAGAGCAATTTTTTCGAAGATTTCTGCGGGTGTATCGGTGATTAGCATTGGTTCTCGCGTTTTTACTCGGGCAAGTTTTTGTTTTTGGCAAGTCTTGCATTGTCGGATAAAGGTTTCCGTTTCTTCTTTCATTCCTTTCCACTGATATCGTTCCCGAAGACGTCGGTATGTTTTTACCATGCCCTTGTGTCCTCCAATGAGGCTTTCGTGCGCCTCCCGAATTATTTCATTCCGATGCTGAGGGGGTGGATCGGTTTGGACAAACCCACTGCAAATAGTGATTGTAACAGGCACCCCGTGGAAAGTGCATTCTAACATCTCCTTGAGGGTGTCATAAGGGAGATCCTCGAGGTCGTCTCCACGCTTGGACATTCGTAGAGATCGCAGTCGGTAACGCACTACGGCCGTGCGCAGATTTTGTAGGCATTCGGCCATATCGTGGAAACTGGATTTGTCGAAGTGATGCTGCTTATTGACAATGCTTAGAGTTTTGAATTTTCCTTTTGTTGTTACAACTATGCGTCCCTTGGAAAGACTGCATTTTTGGAGGTTCTGTACGTCGATCTTTCCAAGATCCGAAAGCAATTGACTAATATTATTCAAAGGCATGCCGTCAGCGTTGAGGAAGTGTGCTATATTGTCTTTGTCGTAGGTCAGCGCCTCTCGACTCAGTTTAATAACACAATTTCCATCGGTGTCCGAATTGACGGGTTGTTGATCAGTGTCAGATTGCACAATGTCGGAATCGCTTGAGTCAGCATCGACGTATGCAGCCGATGTACCGATTACATGTGCGGTATCTTGTGCTACTGTTTCGCACAGTGTCGAAGGCGGTTGCGTTGATTGGGGCAAAGTCAAAACTTGCGGGTCTGTCGTGATTTTCCTTGGTATGCAATCTCGCTGGTTCTTGGATGGTAATATCCCGATCGTCGTCGATGTCCCTGGAAATGGGCTAGATTTAGCCACAGGTTTACAGGATGGGATTGTTGTCGGGATGGTTGATTTCCGATTGATAGGAACAACGTGTGAAGTTTCCAGATGTGGTCTCGAGATCTCAGACTCTGATCTATCGGACTCTCGTTCCTTGAGGGCGTTGCTGAGGTCATGGATGCATTGATACCCTTTTCCTATTAAGGAACCCAGGTCTTCTGGAGATGATGGGTAATCCTCGACTATTGGTTCTTCGTCAGGTACCTCGCGTAACCGTATGGAATTATCAAAGCGTAAGATTGATTTTTGAAGCTCTTCGAGGAATCCTAAGGATGGTTTGCCATGTTTCGTCACGATGGCCTCCGGTGTCGGTTTCTCTGGAGTTAATATTCTGTCCGTGATGTTTTCGGCCTCACTTTCGCTGGAAGGTGGGGGAGCGACCTCCATAATGATGTTGGTTGCCTCTGGTATCGGGGGCTCTATGGTCGGCTCGGCCTCGGGCAAGAAAACATCGTCGCGTTTCACTCTAGCGCCGATTGAGCCGATTTCTCGTTTGGATTCTGCTCCGGCTAAAGGTTTGGTTAGACCCTTGCTTGCAGGCGGACGATCACGGGAACGCTGCAGGATAGAGGTTGCCGGTGGGGGACCACTTTTCGTGCGCGATTTTACGCCTGATACGCCTGGTTTTTGTATCGGAAAAGCGGTGACGGTGGCGACAGGGTTACGCAACAGCGCGTCGGCATTCTGATTGAGTTTTCCTGGCTTATATTTTGCGATGAAGTGATATTCCCCAACCTTTACCCTCCAACGTGCACGTCGGTTGGATTGGTCGGTCATATTGTGTAACCAGGCAACAACTTGGTTGTCGGTAACAAGTGTGAAGGGGCGTCCGTATAGATAGGGCCGGAAGTATCCTATCGCCCAGGTAGCTGCTAAACACTCCTTATCGTTGCTGTGATAATTCTTTTCAGCTTCGTTCAGGGTTAGTGATGCGTATGCGATAGGTCGTTCTTTATCATCAATTATTTGGCTCAGTACTGCACCAAGTCCTGCATCGGAAGCATCGGTGGCGAGAATGAACGGTTGGTTAAAGTCCGGGTATTGTAAGACGGGCTTTCTACAGAGAGCGTCACGAATTTCGTCGAAACTTTTCTGTTCTTTCTCGGTCCATACGAATTTTCTTTCTTTCCGCAATAAGTCGCTTAGTGGTCTGGCCTTGATAGCGAAGTCCTTGATGAAGCGCCGATAATAATTGGCAAATCCATGAAATTGTCGTACCTCTTTGGTATTCGTAGGAGCAGGATAATTTTTCACCGCTTCTACCTTCAAAGGGTCAGGTCGAACTCCATCTCGGAAAATAATATGCCCCAAGTAGGTCACGTCCGTTCGAAGGAACTGACATTTCTCCGTTTGTAGGGTTAGATTAACCTGCCGAAGACGCGTGAAAAGATTCCGCACTCTTCGGCCGTGCTCTTCCAAAGATGGGGAATAGATGATGTCATCGAGATAGACGAACAGCTCGATGCCGTTGAGTCCCGTAAGTGCCACGTTCATATGCCGTTGGAAAACAGGAGGACCGTTACGCAATCCGAAAGGGAGCACGGCAAACTCGTAGTGTCCTTCGGGAGTAGAGAATGCCGTTTTAGGCCGATCCTTCGGGTCTATTTCAATTTGGTGGAACCCACTGGCCAGATCGAAAATGCTGAAATATTTGGCGCCACCCAGTTGGTCCAAAATATCAGTGATATTTGGTAGGGGATAAGCATCCGGTAAGGTTTTTTCATTCAATGCGCGATAATCGATGACAACGCGCCATTTTCGATTCCCGTTGGCATCCGGTTTTTTGGGAACAATCCACAACGGAGAATTGTATGGAGAGGCGCTGGGCTGAATTTTTCCTTCATTCAGGAGCTTCTCCATTTGTTTCTTAATTTCTTCTTTGTGAATTACCGGGTAACGATATTGACGAGTATTCACTGGCAACTCATCCGTGGTCGGTATCGTACATTTCATTAGCCTTGATCGGCCCAATTTATCGCCTGGTAAGTGGAAACGGTCAGGGAACGCGGCTACAAGTGAACGTACGTGTTCCGCTTCTTCATCGTTGAAATAGTCCACTTTGAGCAAATCTAGGATTCCAGTAACGCGATCTTTGCCAAGGATAGAATTTTCATCGGGTGAGTCCGAATCTGAAATTTCTTCGGGAGGTCTTCGATATTCAAATGGAATTAAGTATTGGGGTGGAATAGTGACCTTCACGTTTTGCTCGGTCGTGTTGATTGCCATTACGTAACAACTACGATTGAGGTTGGTCACGGCGGCTTCGCCCATGAAAATACCTTCATCAGCTGTTAAACGCGGAAGATATCCCTCTTGCAATGTTGTGTTCTTGAGTTTTATTTGTATCGGCTGTCGGGTGCGAGCACGGATAGTAACGCGAGTAGCAAATTCGCTGAGATTCGCTGAGTCAGCAGAGTCGGGTAACATCGGGGTCACGCGCTGTTCGGTGTTTACCGAAAAACTGCATACATTTGTATTTTTGTATTCGGACACAAACCTAATTGGTTTTGTAGGGCGACTAGCAATTATTAAGGCACGATGATGGTATGATATTTCGGCGAGTTCCTGCTCCAGATATTCCTCGCCTAATATGCCCACGCCTGGCGAGGGGAGGGTTGCTTTGAAAACGTAAAATTTGACTGGTTGATCGAATACGTTTACTATCGCTGTACCGATTGCCGTTAGCATTTCGTTATCGCAAATTCCGAGTACTCCGACTTGATCATCCTCATTGATCATAATGGTTCCGTGGAGGGCGTTAACTTCAATCATATTGATAACCGCACCGCTATCTGCCAAAAATCTCGCCTTATTATTCTTTAATTCGGGCGCCGGGACTTCCACGATAGCTTTTGGTTGTTTGGCGCTGTTTTGTAAGTTAACAGTTACGATTGGAAGTTCACAGCGGGAGTTTGGCGCGATTTTTGTTGAGCAGCCGTCGACGCGTCGTTCGGACGACTGGGAATCTCGTTTAAAGTCGGATCTCGTTTTAAATCAACGGTCCTTGCCGGGGGAGTGTTGTTTCTACGGCTAGAGGAATTTCGGGGAGATTCCGGCGTACGTCTGTCATTCGATGGACTTCTATTGTGCACGCGTTCGCGACTGTAAGTATCTCGGTTCCGCGAGCGGTACTCTCGTTTCAATATCCCTCTAGGAGGACTGTTACGTCTGTCTCGTGACGTGGGGTCATAATTGTGACGTGCGCGGGATCGGCAGGGACAGTTTCTGTAATCCTTGCACATCAATTCTTCAATGTAGGTCGCGTACGCACGTCGATACGGTGAGAAATCTCGACTCTCGCGGGACAGCGATCTACCATTCTCGTCAGAGGAACTGTCCCGACGGTAGTAACTGCGCCGCAGTTCTATGTGATCTCTACGTGAACTTATTCGTTTTCGGGATCGTCGGATCCTCTTTTCGTCTTTGCACGCGAGTTCGTACGCGGATTGGAGGGTCGCGGGGTCACGGCTGTGCACATACGCTCTTATATTGTCAGGCAAGCCGTCAATGTAAATATCGAGAGCGCGAGCCTCGAGTCTACTTTTTGCCGATCTTGCAACATCGTTGCCATCGGTTTCTTCGACTTCGCTCACGGCTTTCCGAACATAGCGTTGAAGGCGTGAGCAGAAATCTGACACGTCTTCATCGCTTCTCATTCGTGCATCAAGAAGACGACTGCGATAATACTCGTAATCCTGATCAGGTGAAAGCTTTTCTTTAAGGCTTTTCAAAATTTGATTGGCGGAAGTGAAAGCTTTTCCTTCAACATGTGTGCGGGCTCTACCTCGGAGTTTGGCCAAAATTCCATTTAGAAGTCTGGCTTCCGCTCCTTCAGGTAAGCCCTGTTGAAGTGCTTTTATTTCAGTTTCGTAATCCGAAAATTTCCAATTTCGACCGTCATATTTCGGAACTTTGTCTATAGCATCTTTAACTGTGAGGTAATCTAAGTAGGCAGAATTGTCGAGTATAGTCTGATTTTGCGTGGTAGTGTCATTGTTAATTTCAGGCATGGTTAATGTTCAGGAATTTTTAGTTGGTCTAATTTTGATTTGACTCTTTTTTTAATTTTTTTATTTTATTAAATAAGCATAGAATATTAACCGTAGATAGTGATAGCTATCCCACCGCTGCACAGTAGGAGAAAAGCCCAAAAACCTGGCCAAAACCTCAAATGACCTTTGACGGGAATGAAAATTGGTTTACAGGGGTTTTCAAGGTCGCTGATTACGAATCTGAAAGCCAAATTATCGTAAACAAAATGGCCGATCCAATATGGCTGACATGAATGTTAAAAAGTTGCCAGATGTCGACAAAAATTGGTATTTACGGGTTTTCAAGGTCGCTGATTACGAATCCGCAAGCCAAATTATCGTAAAAAAAATGACCGATCCAATATGGCCGACATGAACGTTAAAAAGTTACCAGATGTTGACAAAAATTGGTATATACGGGTTTTCAAGGTCGCTGATTACCAATCCGATATCTATTGTTTATAACTTGCAACAAAGAGCTTACAGCAAATTGTTATAAACAAAATGGCCGAGTATCCTGCTAAATAGATAAATTAATATATTTAAAAAAATCATCATAATAAAATAAACGTGAACAGTGTATTCTACGCAATTATTATTTTTATTTCCAAAATACATACGGAACGTTTCAAAAATAGAAAATTTTATTCTTAATCAAAATCGTAATCGGAGTCGGAGTCGGAGTCAGAATCATTATCCGAGTTTGTATCTATTACAACTCCCGGCACGGCTTCAATCTCGGCGCAAAATTCGTCTCTATATATATATATATATATATATATATATATATATATATTCAAATATTTTATTTGAATGTTATAACATTTCATTCATATTTAAGAAATTTTTATGTGGTTGATTTTAATATGTATATATATATATGCATACGTATATATCATAATTAAATCACAGAAAATTTATATATATATATATATACACATACATATATATTAAAATAATTTATTTCAAGCGTATAACAGCCGTCTTGTCCGTTATGATGCTACTTCACCCATTCTCAGGTAGAGGCGCAGAGGCTGCTCAATAGTGCCGCGTGCACGCTCGGCTACCGCACGATGCGAAAAAAATCATAACGGACAAGACGCACGTTTTCCGCAGGTAACTCTTGTAAATTTCGAAAGCTTATACATTAAACTAAAGGCCGAGACTAGGAGCTTTGCAAAATGTGACAAAATATATAACTTTTCGGACCGTTGAAAATATAAGTTTTCAAAATTATTCAATTTTATTTATGCCGAAGGCTATACTACATTTCAATCATTTATACATAAACTTTAGATTCAACCGATGTAAAAACATGTTCTACATACCTCCAGAAGTCGTATCCATGTTGCAGAATTGAAATTAAACCCGTCACTTTAAAGTTATGGGTTTTTGAAGTCAGCGTTATTTTCGTCTGTTCAGCGCGTGACACGTACACTCTTCACGAACACTAACTGCCAACTGACGCTGCGGCGCAGGTATACACTTAAAGGGCTCTTCCACAATAGAATGCAGTTACTAGTCCTCTACCTGAATGACTACTCAACTGACCCTATTTCGAAAATTTATTTTTTGGGGTTTTGGCCAGGTTTTTGGGCTTTTCTCCTACTGTGCGCTGCCACCAATTTGTTAGGCCCGGAATGTTAATGAGCGGGCTGAGATTAATTTTCCTGAACGGCTTAAAAATATTCAGTCTTCTAATCTATCTCGAAAGATTTTTGTCGGGTTAGCTATTAAAGCGCTAGGCGCACCTATCCAGTGGGTTAAAATAAAGAAATTGGGAGGATAAAATAAACGTAAAGAGTATCCTCCTGATGGATATGAGTAGTAAAATACATATATGTATTGCTATAATAAATCTGAGAAATTGACAATGACGATTACAATTTTGATACAATTTGGTTATTATCGCAGTTTTCTTCCGTAAATTAATTCGATTGATGACTCGATACAATTTAATACGATTACATAAAATACGGGCAGATCGGACTTACGTTTGATGAACTTGTAATTTGATACCGTGCTGACGCTAGACGTTCGGGTCTCCTCGAAGACAGTGCAATCGTATGGCACTCACGTACGCAAATTACACGTTGAATTTTTGGTAGTTTGGAGTTTGGTTGAACGAATAATTGTTTCTACGCACTACTAATGAGTTCTTATCGGCCTGCGAAGCGTAATGAAACGCTGCACCTCAGTGCCTCACTTTACCCTCGGGCAGTGATGCTTGATCGCGAAGAATCGAAGACGCGTACTCGGAACTAACTTGCAAGGGCACGGAAAAAGACTCAGAGGACAGAGTGCCTTGGCCTCTGTCGAGCTCCGCTCAGTCCTAAGATTCGCGAGAGACTAACTAATTTGGCTGTAACTCGATGGTGGGTTGCTTCTTGATTTTTAAGTAAGTCAGCGATTTTAATTATCGCTGAGCAACAATTTTCGAAATGGGTATAGGACTGAATGACCGAGGCTTCTTCCGTGTTCTCGTTGAGAGTCATTCGCATCGCAAGTTGCAAGACTTAGCATTGTGAAGAAATCGAAGTTGAAATTGCCAGAATGAATGTTGGTTTTGCAATGGAGGTTTCGCATGCTGGAAAGAATGTGTCATTTCGCAACGTAGGGTTCAACCGAGTTCGCGTCGGAGTGAAAAAAGGAAATAGTTTGGTATAAAATATATATAATTAAGACAAAAGAACTTAGAAAATGAGATACGGATATAACAAAGTCGTCGATTCGAACGAAAATTCACATGAGATTCGACGTTGATAAATACGCCTGTTTCAACCGTTTTTTTTATCGGACCGAGACGAATCCAATATGAAAAACGGTCCACTCAAATTCTGTTTTGTGTTTCATTATGGAAATAACCTTGAGACTGTTCGGATTCGTTTCCAGTGGATGATTTTTAAAAATGTATCACCCTCGGCACGAAAAGAGCCATTGAGGACTCCTACTGCTGCTGTGCACTATGAACGTGAACGAATCCGATGCTCGGCCCGGCGTTCTCAGTTTGTATGGATTATTCGACACCAGAAACACTTGCATGCAGACTCGGATTCGTTTCCCGATTTAGAAGTCGTCGATTCGAATGAAAATTGACGTGATTCGACGTTGATAAATACGCCTGTTCCAACTGTCTGTTTTTTATCGGATCGAGACGAATCGAATGTGAAAACCGGTCCATTCATATTCTGTTTTGTGTTTCACTATCGAAATAACCTTGAGACTGTTCGGATTCGTTCCCAGTGGGTGATTTTTAAAAATGTATCACCCTCGGCATGAAAATAGCCATTGAGGAGTACTACTGCTGCTGTGGACTGTGAACGTTAACGAATCCGATGCTCGGCTCGGCGTTCTCAGTTTGTAGGGATTATTCGACAATAGAAACACTTGCATGCACACTCGGATTCGTTTCCCGATTTAAAAGTCGCCGATTCGAACGAAAATTCACATGAGATTCGACGTTGATAAATATGCCTGTTTCAACCGTTTGTTTTTTATCGAATCGAGACGAATCCAATATGTAAAACGGTCCATTCAAATTCTGTTTTGTGTTTCATTATCGAAATAACCTTGAGACTGTTCGGACTCGTTCCCAGTAGGTGATTTTTTAAAAAGTTTCACCCTCAGCACGAAAAAAGCCGTTGAGGACTACTACTGCTGCTGTGGACTGTGAACGTGATCGAATCCGATGCTCGGCGCGGCGTTCTCAGTTTGTAGGGATTATTCCACAACAGAAACACTTACATGCAGACTCGGATTCGTTTCCCGATTTAAAAGTCGTCGATTCGAACGAAAATTCACATGAGATTCGTCGTTGACAAATACGCCCGATTCAACCGTTTGTTTTTTATCGAATCGAGACGAATCCAATATGTAAAACGGTCCATTCAAATTCTGTTTTGTGTTTCATTATCGAAATAACCTTGAGACTGTTCGGACTCGTTCCCAGTGGGTAATTTTTAAAATGTTTCACTCTCGGCACGAAAATAGCCGTTGAGGACTGCTACTGCTGCTGTGGACTATGAACGTGAACGAATCCGATGCTCGGCGCGGCGTTCTCAGTTTGTAGGGATTATTCGATAACAGAAACACTTGCATGCAGACTCGGATTCGTTTCCCGATTTAAAAGTCATCGATTCGAACGAAAATTCACATGAGATTCGACGTTGATAAATACGCCTGTTCCAACTATATGTTTTTTATCGGGTCGAGACGAATCCAATGTGAAAACAGGTCCATTCATATTCTGTTTTGTGTTTCATTATCGAAATAACCTTGAGACTGTTCGGATTCGTTCCCAGTGGGTGATTTTTAAAAATGTATCACCCTCGGCACGAAAATAACCATTGAGGACTACTACTGCTGCTGTGGACTGTGAACGTTAACGAATCCGATGCTCGGCTCGGCGTTCTCAATTTGTAGGTATTATTCGACTATAGAAACACTTGCATGCACACTCGGATTCGTTTCCCGATTCAAAAGTCGCCGATTCGAACGAAAATTCACATGAGATTCGACGTTGATAAATATGCCTGTTTCAACCGTTTGTTTTTTATCGAATCGAGACGAATCCAATATGTAAAACGGTCCATTCAAATTCTGTTTTGTGTTTCATTATCGAAATAACCTTGAGACTGTTCGGACTCGTTCCCAGTGGGTGATTTTTTTAAAAGTTTCACCCTCGGCACGAAAATAGCCGTTGAGGACTGCTACTGCTGCTGTGGACTATGAACGTGAACGAATCCGATGCTCGGCGCGGCGTTCTCAGTTTGGAGGGATTATTCCACCACAGAAACACTTGCATGCATACTCGGATTCGTTTCCTGATTTAAAAGTCGTCGATTCGAAGAAAACTTTGACTCCGAATTCGTATTCGGCGACCTGGAAAACCCCCGAGTACAGACTTTCACCTGAATTGAATATGTTTTTGACTTTTGGCCGGCCTTTTGGGATTCCGGACCACCTTCAATGAGGTCCCGGACTCGAGACAAAGTTAGGTCGCTATTTTGCATCAGAAAAGAGTATCTTGATTCTATTCCATATTTTCACAAACCCATTAAACCCGTTCCACGATAAATCGCGAATGCCGTAATGCCGTTCTTCTTAATTTGGCCCCTTAAATGCGGTTTCCCAAAGTCGAGTTTTCGTTGAAGGTTCAACTGCCACTGCACAAGTCGATAAATGTACTTTATCTCGTAAAAATTCTCTACTTCGATTCAAAATAAGATTCACGCGTTCGCTTCTTCAGCGTGAGCCCCTTAACATTTCTCGGCGATAATCAACATCTCGCTACGGGGCTTCCTCACACCCAAAAACGAAACGTTCGCCCCGTTTGAAAGAAGCCCTCTGATCCGTTTTCGACAAACAAATTTGCACGCATCCCGTTTTGCAATTCAACCCCTTAAATCCCACTCTCAATCGTCTCCTCTTGCCATAAAACTCTAAGGTGAACTTACTTCCTCATAATCTTTAAGACCGCATTCACATTTAATCGTCATGCATTCTTTGTTATCTTAATTTACCCCTTAAACACGATTTCGGAAAGACCGCTTTCTTTGCGTTCACAAACGGTACATCCACCCAGCGCGGCTCGAATCGTTAGGCCAGTCGTCAAGTGTCTCATGACAATCGCTCGTTTAATTATTGACTCATGGCCAGGGCTTTTAGGTGCTTTCGTACTTTTTCTTCGCCGATTCCGCGGGACCTGCAAACAAATGAAGCCCGTTCGACATTCATATTCCACGTTACACTCGCACACTCGGACGCCTGTCATCGTAACGTCAGCCACGACTCGACATCTCTCGGTGACTTCTGCAACCTCATGACAGCCACGTCAAGAAATAGCGGCGAATGCTCCAACGCCCACTCCGTTCCTGGCCATTCCAACTCCGCCGTTCCTTGGAGTTCAGTTTGAACTATCGTTCGACATTGATTTTTCAATGGTCTTTTTCTCAACGGTACCATTTTTTTTGAGGCCCTCATCCGGGTCCTACGTGTTCAGAATCAAGTCCACTTTGCTTCTCTAAGCGCGGAATGCCATTTTTATTTTTACCCAGAATTATATTTTTATTTTTGGTGGAATATACTTTTCCCACATAGGCGCTATATTTTTTTTCGAAGAGATCTCGAAAAACCATTTCAAAAGCGCACCTTTGCCGTCCCAAAATGGCCGCGCAAGAATTTAAAAAAATGGGTGGTCACTTTATAACTGTCACCCTGTATAGCACGAGTGACGAAGTCCAATGTTACCTCGCCGGTTACATTGCAATGAAGATGCGACGTTCCGTGGAGTCCGACAAGCGCTTTGATTCGGTGGGGAAAAAGAAAGATGATGATAAACCACGAGATGCCATGATTCAACTTATGAACCGAGGATGTGTGCAGTTTCCCACCGATTCGTTGTTCCTACTAACAAAAAGCCTAGAGGGTGTTGTTCTCAGCGTTGCAGGACAACATGGCATCAACCTCGATACACTCAGTACCATCATGGCGAGAGTTGGTGAACAGCAGCATCTCCGAAAGACGGTTGTGAGGGCCATTGGGCGCAAGTAACGGGGGCAGTCATAGACCGTTACCTGGGTCACTTTCTTAGTAAATTGTATAACGACACCAATAACAATAACCAAGAAAAATCAAGGATGGACAGAAAATGAGCGAAATTGTACGAGAATATGTCATTGCTATTATTTCTATCATGATCGGAAACAGAAATATTAACACAATTTTTCATTCTTATTAGATAATGCAGATAGCAACCAAAACTCTGTATACGAGTTACGGAGAAAGGCTTGCCAATCTTCAAATAATCGATCATGAAAAATCAAACCTTCAATCAAGCCTCCAATACCGAAGGTGTGTACTTTACACATCGAATATCCTAATTTCTAATTACATAAAAATTATCGGAAAACATTGAATAATAAAAAGTAAATTTGAACAACGAAAAATTGCTGATCTCTAATTGTTGAAATTATTTCCTTTTCATTCTTAATTTTTTAAAAATATTTTGCAAATTCTTCACAAAAAGTAACGATTAAAATAAAAAAAAAAATATAGAAAATTAAGCCTAGAACTACAAACCGGGGCAGATATCTACTCCAGGCGAATGAAGTTTAAAGGGAGCAAAAATGGGTTTATAGATCTAGGGTTAATTACCTAGATCTATAAACGATGGTACAAAGTCATTATTTTTCTAAATTTTATTTTCATTACAGAGCAAGGTTGCAACAAAGTCACTGAACTTTATACCGAATCCATAGCAATGAATCCGACGGTAGCAGTTCATTATGGGAATAGAAGCTTTGCCTATCTGAAAAACGATTGTTCGGTAACAGATTATCAGATGCATCGCATCTGATAATCTGATAACGCTATAGAAATCGATAAAAATTATGTCAAAGGCTATTATGTAAGAGCCGCGGCGTACATGTCCCTCGGTAAATTTAAATTGGCTTTGAAGGATTTGGAGACTGTATCAAAAGCCAGGCCGAATGACAAAGAGGCCAAGATAAAATACCAAGAGGGCAACAAAGCAGTTGACAAATAAGTTTTCGAGAAAGCGTGTTCACTAGAGGAAAAAAAATTGCCGACACAATCAATTTGGATGCAATGGGTATATTGATATATTTTATCAAATAAAAAAAAAAAACAAAAAAAGTTAACAGATATATTCTAACCAATTATTTTAAAAATTCGACATTTTTCAACCATCGGTGATGACTACACTGGCCCAAAACCCAAGGACAGCAAAGTCGCGATACAATTTATAGAGGATTTTTTAGAATAGCACAGAAAGGGAAGGAAATAGCATAAAAAAGATGCATACAACATTGTGCTCGATGTCTAAACATGGTGTATGGCTCAGCCTGTTTTACTGATTATTGAAGTACAGGAAGACAAAAAATTCGAAATACGCGGAGACATACACGGCCACTTCTACGATCGTCTCAGCATATTCGATCTTAATGGTTTGCCTTCTGAAAATAATCCATACGTATCCTTTTTCTCATCGTTTCTTCTTCACCATTTACCAGTAGTAAGAAGTTTTATTTGCATCGCCTTTTTGGCTTTTTACAAAGTTGTCATACCGTTGCACATCGCTCTCTTACAATCTAACTTATCTTTTCTCCTTTAGAAGAAGAAGTTTTTACAATACTATTACACCGTTTAACATCGCTTTCTTAAAATCTAACTTATATCTTTCCTGTTATTATTTTTAATTTTCGTCACACTCTTCGTTCTCTCTCTCTCTCTCTCTCTCTCTCTCTCTCCATTAACACCGTTCCTCTTTTCTTACACTCTCTATTTCCCTAAAACATGTACACATATTTACATCTATCTCCCCTCTCAGCATCCCTGTTAATCTATCTTCTAGTCTCCTCTCATCCCTTTCCCCCTTTACCCACCATCTATATATGTTTTCGCTTCTTTAGATATTACCTCTCTTGCTTTTTCACGCGTAATCAGGTGGTCCATTGGTTCTCTTTCTCGTTTGCATATTCTACAAGTCCATTCCACTTCCCCCTTTTTTCCATCCCTTCCTATATTTCCACACCTCATCCTCGCCCAAGTTTCCTTATCCTTTCCTTTAACATCTTTTGCCACCCAATACTTCCATGGAGCTTCGTCGTTTTCTACTATCGCCTTGTATAACCTATTTTACGTCGATTTTTGAATCTGTTCTCTTTCTTTCTCTATGGTCTTTCTTTTTAAGTTATCCAATCCCTTGTCTATCAAATTCTCTATAATTTTTATTCCTTTTCCTTCTTTTATCATATCTATTATTTCCTCAATTTCTAATTCCCTTGATACTTTTAAAAAGTCGTTTCCCCTTAAAAAAGAGATTCCCCTTATTTCCTCTCTCAAACAAATATTCGGCCATGTATTACGTTCCATTCTTACCACTAACTGTATATACCTCAGCGCTCTTTCCCGAATTTTGTACTCGAATGTTGGTATTCCTAACTCTGTTCGCCACACGTATCTGGGAGTTCTTCTATCGATTCCTAACGCCATTTTGCAATACCTGTTTTGTATTACCTCAAACTGTTCTATATTATCGAAACCCCATATCTCTACCCCGTAAAAAGCTGCTGCCTTAACAATTGATTCTAATAGATACAACCTTTCTTCCAGCACATCCCTCCCTGCTCTTTTCTATACTCCCCACACTGCATTTGAGGCTTTTTGGGCTCTTCCCGCCATTTTTCTCCCATGCGCTTTTACTGCGTTCTTAGTTGAAAACCAGTACCCTAAGTACCGAAATTCACTCATTATTTCTATCCTCTCTCCATTCATGTTCCATTCCTCTCGCCTTTTCAGCGTTCCTCCATTCCTAAATATCAAAATTTTTGTTTTTTGGCATTTACCTCCATCGAGTTTTCTTTCCCCCATTTTTCTAAATCTTTTAACATGCTGCTCAATCCCTTTTCATCTTCAGCCACTATTGCAACATCGTCCGCATATTTTATTGCATACATTTTCTCTTTTTCTATCACGGTTCCTCCCGCCTTTTTTCTTTCCCATCTCTCTTCCATATCGTCAATATAAAAATCAAACAATAAAGCGCTTAGTGCGCACCCTTGCCTGACACCTTGTTTTGTTTCGAACTTTTTGGTTACTTTTCCATTCACTAACACTTCCGCCATAGTTTTCGTATATAATTTTTGTATCATGTCGAGCATTTTTCTTCCTATTCCAATTTTCCTTAGTTTCTCCATTAATTTATTTTTATTCACTTTGTCAAAAGCGGCCTTAAAATCTATGAAAGCGACGTACAGTTTCCTTCCCCTATATTTCAGACTATTGTTTATCAGCGCATTTAACACGAATATTTGGTCTCTTGTCCCACTTTTTTCTCTGAATCCAGCCTGACTTTCCCTTAATTTTTCGTTTTTTTTCCGCCCATTTGCTCAATCTTGTAGGAATCATTTTCGTTAATATCGTGTAGCCTGTATCTAATAGCGAGACCCCTCTGTAGTTGCACGCCTTATCTTTTTCCCCGTTCTTGTAAATCGGATCTATTCTAGCTATCTCCCAGCCTATTGGCAAATCTGCCTGCCTTCCCTGTACCTTCCCTTTGTCTTTCTGTCGCGGCTTTCAGAATCCTCCCCTGGCGCCTTTTCGTTTGGCATCTTTTTCAATACATCTTCCATTTCTTTTTTGCTGAATTCATCCTCAAATTCTCGTGCTATCCTTTCCTCCACCTCCTCCTTATCTCTCGCTTTTTCTATAACGCTCTCATCTTTCCCCTTTTCATCTTGATCTTCATTCAACAGTTTTTTAAAATGATCAATCCATTCTTTGCCCGAAATGTTTTCACCTACTTTTCCTCTATATTCTCCTCTGAATTTTTTAATAGCTTCCCACCACCCGATTATGTCTCTTGCTTTGCTCACTCCCTCCCAAATTTTCATACTCCATTCCTCCTTTGCTTCCTTATATATTTTTCTTAACTTTTTTCTTTCCTCTCCAAGTATCATTTTATTCTTTCTGCCTCTTTCCTGAACGAAACTTTTTAGCGCATGCCACATCATCCCCCTCTGTTCCTTACATTTCTCATTGAACCATTTGGGCAAATTTCTATTTCGCATTTTCGTCCTCCGCTTTATTTTCATGCCTGCCATTCCTACTGCTTCATATATTATGTTCTTACAATCCTCCCATTCCGTGGCCCTCATCTTTATTGCTTCCAATCTTTCCCACTCCTCCCGAAACTTCTCCGCTCCTTCCTCTTTCTACACTATCCTTTCTCCTCTTTGATCCAATAAATCTTTTCCTTGAACTTTCTCCCTTTCCTTGAACTTTCTCCCTTTCCTCTCTCTCCTTACCTATGGCAAATGTGACCGGCAGATGGTCTGACTCTCCTTGTGTTTCTACCTTTAGCCATCTGATTTCGTCCTGACTCCCTCTGTCTACCCCGATCACCAAATCCAACACCGACCCACAACACTCTTTACTCCCTCCAACAAACGTTATTTTTCCGTCTTCATCCCCTTGTACCCTACCATTCAACACCTTCAGCCCCATCTCTTCACACAGCCTTAAAAGCCTTTACCCTTCCGAGTTGACTTTCTTGTCTTGTGACTTTCTCCATTGATTCTTTTCTTCGCCGACTTCGTCCTCATTCATTGCTTGTTCTTCTCCAATTCTTGCATTCAAATCTCCCACTATTAATAACACATCATTTCTCCCCGCCTCCTTGTCTATCTTTTCCTTTAAATGCCTCTCGACTTTTTTCATTCCTACGTTGTTGTACACCGTAATTATCGCTGTTCTTTTTTCGTTTCCTATTTTAGACAAACATACACCGAATTCCCACTCATCTATTTTCCATTCTTCACTCATATTTTTTCTTATTCCAATGGCCTGACCCCCCTTTGCTCTTCCCTTTTTTGCCTTTTCGTATCTTTTTGCCGCTTTGAAAAACCATTCATACTCCCCACTTATATATTGTCTCGTTTTACCCTCATCTTTTCCTTCTAGCCACGTTTCTTGCAAAATTACTATATCAAACCTCGTTACAAATTCCCATGTTTCCTCAATCTTGTAAATGCCTGCTACATTCCATGTAAGTATTTTAGTTTCGTCTCTCTTGTCGCTTTTTCTGCCGTCCATCTGGGTTTTCTTGCTGCACGTGCTCTCCGGGTCTTCTTCGACGCTCTTCTGTACTTTATCCCTCCGACTCTCATCCTCGTTGACGAAAGGGCTCATTGGTTTGAAATATCTCCATATCCCCTCTGCCCTCGTTCCATTTCCACCATTCTTGCCCAATCCTTATTCTCATGTATTTTATTTCGACCTCCCATCCGCAGCTCCTCTCCAAGGCGGCTACGTCTCTCAACCATCTTTGAATCTCCCTTTGCCTCCTTGTCAGACTATCCTCTAGCCAAATATTTGTTCCTCTCAATTCTCCTGTCCTTTTCATCAGCTCTTTCTTGTCTGCCAGGCTCTTGAATTTCAGGAAGATTCGTCCGTTGCTCTCATACACTTCTTCCGTGTTGCCATGTACCCTCACGTTGCACCTTTCTTGGACCGCCTCAATTATCTCTTTTCTTGATTTTCTGGTTCTTTCACCCGATCTCGTGATGCACATCTGTCTGCTCCTTTCCGCCCTTTTGTTCAGCTCTTCCCTTAACATCCCTTCCGATAAGGACCTCGGGGTCCTACCTAAAATCTGCTTTCTTCTTTCTTCTCCGGTACCGTATCGTCTCGTATGGTCACGCCTGTCTTCTTCATTGCGTGTCCTGCCGCCTTTCATTCCCGTGCTTTCGTATTCTCCGTTGGTTCCCCATCCCTCCTTTCTCGTCCATTTTTTTTACGCCGGACCTCTCTCCACTCCTGCTCTCCTATCTCCCGTGCACTTTTTCCTGTCTGCCCGTCTCCTATCCTTTTTGTATTTGTTGCCGTCGTTTTCTCCGTCGGTCCGGACTCGATTTCCTCGCCCCCCCTCGTTGTTATTCCCATCACTCCTTCCGTCAAATTCTGCTTGCGTCATCTCCTCACTCAGCTGTTTGTTTTCACCTTCCTTCTCTCTCGGTGCTTCCTGAGCGAGCATTTCCCTTTTTTTCCAGCCCTCCACCTCACTCACCAACTCTTGCTTCTCCTCTTCCCACTGTACTTCCCCTCTGTAGCACTTGTGTCTCCACTGTTCCGCTTCCCCCACTAGTTCCCTTATGATTCTGTTCATCTGCTCACAACTGCAGGGCAGCGGCGATATTTCCTTCTTTATTTCCTCCTTTGCCTCGCGTAGACTTTCCATCACACTTTCTTTTATTCTCTCTTCCATTTTCCTCATCTCCGTCAACCACTGGCTCATTGGCGCCATCTCCACCGACTCTCCGTCCTCTTCCCCCTTTTCCATGCTCTTTTCCCATACGCCTTGAATTTCTTGCATGTCTGACTCGTTTTCCTGTCTGCCATTATATTCACCCATTTCGCCCTTGTATACGCTGCCCTTTTCCGCATCTTCTGTCTCCTCTTCCTCAATTTTCTTGCTCTTCACCCCTCCGTATTTCCTCTTTGTTGCCTGCGGCTGCGATGGTGGTGTCGGCGGCGAGTGTAAGTAACCTTCATTCTCCCTGCCGCCACGCCGACTTCGAAAAATTCTCTCACGTCTCTATTTCCATTGCCCTTTTTGTTCAGCGGTGGGCGCCCTCTCTTGCTTTTCTCCGTCTCTAGGCACGGCTCTGTCTTCCCGACCGTGCTCGCCGGGTTCAGCTTCTCACCACGTCGCTGTTGTTTCTCCCCATTTCCGTTCACCTCCTCTCTATCTCCTGCCTCACACATAACCTCCTCGCCATGCGCCTTCCCTTCTTCTACCCTTTTTACCGTTTCCCCTTCAGTACGCATACTTCCTCTTACTTCCAGATGATTCCTGCACTTCACTTTTTCCCCTCGCCGCTTTTTTTTCTTCTCCTCACTTTTCTACACTTTTGATATTTGATAAAACTACTGATCGACCCAGAACGCGTGCTGACCCAGTCCTAGCCCAACCGGAAGTCCACCATTTACCATTTGATTACTTTTATCATTTCGATCACAATTACGTTCATTTCTTAACGAAAAACGTAGTTTTTCCATAGATAGTTGATCGAGACTCCTTTTCGGTGGAATGTATTTTCACGTTATTCGGCTTCAAGTTGTTGTATCCAGATCACTTCTTCATGTGCAAGTATTTTTTCATGAATAAAATTACCTTGACAGTTAAAAAAGTATATATCAACAGTATACGTTTTTTCTAAAAACAAAATTCTCAATTTGCTGGATATGTTTTATACCTAAATAATGATGACAATTTTTTATATTGTCATCATCCAAAAAATAATATTAATTTATTTTTATATATATTTACAACATTCGCGAAATAATTAAATCGTGGCTTTTTCGAGTCGTTAACTTATTATGAAATACTTTTACTTTAATTTCTCTGTTAGTGCAAAAGTCTATTGGAGAGCTGGAAAAAATAGAATTAAACAATTATTGGTTGTACTTTTAAATAGAATTATACGGGTATTAAATGTCTCACCCAAACATTGGGCCTTTATATGAATTAATTACAAAATTGATAGAATTGGTTTTTTAAAAATATTTTCAACTTACGGGAAATAATCTGTGTACAATTAATATTGCCAAGTACTTTATCACTTGTACAGAAATACACGTCGATTAAACTTAAAGAAATAATAAATGAAATTATCGAAATACGAAGTGGAATTTTTGTTTCCTCAAACATTTAAATACTTGAGTAATTGGAGTTATCTTTTAATTTTTTATCCACCTTAGCTCTCGTCGATACAATTCAGCTGGTACAGTCGTCGAAGACTTTTATTCCACCACCTCATATTCCTGTCTAGAGCTTCAAATCCTACTATATAGGCAGATTAGACTCAATGTCAAATATTTCTTCTTTTCACAGATCAACCAAAACTATGTTGAAACTGTTGTGCCCCGCTTCTGACGATGCGCGGAGAGCACAGAATTTCGCTCTCGAGTAATTGACACCGTGGGTTGTTGGATGCTCGAGGGCGAGGGTGTGTGGGGACTTTTCCCGTTCCGAGTAAATCTCCAACTGGGGATATTGCAACTTGAACAACTTATATTTTACTTAAAATTAGGCAACAAAATGACAACTCTTTTTTATGCCTTGAGATCGACCTCTTCGGCTTCTGGCCGAAGACTGCCTTTCGGTTGAATCTTTCAGCTAATTGTTAACTCGGGTTTTCGCAACCAATCGTTCGAAAACGTTCGAATCGTTCGATTGCGATTCGGCGTTTTTACGGCTGAATAGAGCGGAATATCGAGCTTGTGAAATATCGGGTCCGATACCGTCGCATGGGGTCTTTGAACTTCATGCGTAAGCAATCTGAAAATTCCTGACTTTGCAGGGCACAACAAAACGCAGATTTTCTTCTAGTAGCTGAGCAACACTTTACTCAAACACCGATAGCGCCTCATGATGAGCGTCCAGCTCACATCTTTCGTCATAATTCAACAAGTCAGGAAGGGCGATAATCAGAGAAATAAACCACATCGATAAATTGTGCTATGGTCAAATAGACTTTAAATCCCGTTATGGCTATTATCAGAATTTCATATAAAATCTCACAAATGTCTCTGGGATAGAACGCATCCCTATCCTTTTTCTCTTGTATGCTTTTTTCGTTTTCCTCTTTATCTATTTACATCGGCTACTTGCACACCGTTATATATGGGTCATTCCATGTCAAATCGACAAATTTTTTACCTGACCCCCTTTGATTTCGCTGAAAATTTTCTATCTTTTTCTACCCCCCAAAAGTTATTTTTCAGAATTTTTTCATATTTTTTTTCCCGACTCAAAAAAAGTTATGAATTTTTGAAAAAAACCGCTCTTTTATTTTTAAATTGCCAGAACTTTTTCAAAAATTGACCGTTTGGGAACTTTTTTTTTTCAAAATTTTTGTTTTTAAATGTAGTTTTCGAAAAAAAATATGAAAAAAATTTCAGAATCCCAGATATATGAAATATTTTAGTTTTTTTGAAAAAACCGTAATTTTCTCAAAGTCCGACCGTTTTTTTTTATTTTTTATTTTGCTCTAAAAATACTTCAACTAATTCTGCAATGATCCCCGTTAATCAAAAGATGTGACGACAATCGCTTCTAATTTTTTTTCTTGATTATAAAAAAATTTTTGTTGAATTTTTGCTGATTTTATATAACTTTGTTATGAAATTTTTTTTATTTCCTCGTGAAACCTCAAAAGTTAAAAAATAAAATTTTATTGGAGAATTTCAAGTGATTATCGTCCAAGAAATTGTTATTTAAAAAAAAAAATAATTTTTTTCTCTCATTGACGTTATTTTTTTACTCTTATGGACGTTTTTTTTTGGTACTGAAACATGACAACTTAATGTCATTTTGGTACTGAAACATGACAAAATAACGTCAATGAGAGAAAAAAATTATTTTTTTTTTTTAAATAACAATTTCTTGGACGATAATCACTTGAAATTCTCCAATAAAATTTTATTTTTCAACTTTTGAGGTTTCACGAGGAAATAAAAAAAATTTCATAACAAAGTTATATAAAATCAGCAAAAATTCAACAAAAATTTTTTTATAATCAGGAAAAAAAATTAGAAGCGATTGTCGTCACATCTTTTGATTAACGGGGATCATTGCAGAATTAGTTGAAGTATTTTTAGAGCAAAATAAAAAAAAAAAAAAACGGTCGGACTTTGAGAAAATTACGGTTTTTTCAAAAAAACTAAAATATTTCATATATCTGGGAATCTGAAAATTTTTTCATATTTTTTTTCGAAAACTACATTTAAAAACAAAAATTTTGAAAAAAAAAAGTTCCCAAACGGTCAATTTTTGAAAAAGTTCTGGCAATTTAAAAATAAAAGAGCGGTTTTTTTCAAAAATTCATAACTTTTTTTGAGACGGGAAAAAAAATTTGAAAAAATTCTGAAAAATAACTTTCGGGGGGTAGAAAAAGATAGAAAATTTTCAGCGAAATCAAAGGGGGTCAGGTAAAAAATTTGTCGATTTGACATGGAATGACCCATATATATATATATATATATATATATATATATATGTGGGATAACACCATATATGCTTGTATATATGTCTTTCTTCTTCTTATAAAACAAAAGCAAGCAGCATAAAATATCAACTGAAAGCCGCAGCGACATAAACAGTTAGTTGAGGACGACGATTCAAAGACGTCAGACGTGTTATCGATTACTATTTAAACGATTAGATGTATCTTTCATTCAATAAACAAGCCCTTCAACTCTTGAATCCCACATTTTGGGGGCTCGTCCGGGATCCAAAAAAAAAAGTTAAATCGGCTTTGTTTATAAAAGTGATTGATATTTCTTCCTCAAGACGGATGACGAAATAAAAGAAAATTCAAGACGGGATACGCGATTTATTAAAAGGAATCGAAGTTCATGAAGACGATAAAACAAAGACGAAAATGAAGATGATAATTTGAAAACGAAGACGATATATCAAAAACGGATAACACGATCCTGGATAGAAATTCGCGAAACCTCAAGACGAAGAAAACCAAAGAAGAATAGCACGAATTAATAATGGAATCATTGGGAGAAATTGAAAGGATTCGAGAAAATATCAGGCAAGCTTCTTTTAAAATTATAAAAGCCTTCCATAAATTTATTTTCGAAGAGGAAGCAAATAATCAGAGTAGAAGGAGACTTCGAGACTTCTCGGGTTTTCCATTCAAAGAAAACGACGATGACTATAATTCAAAACTCCAATTTGTGGGTACGAATTTTTCCGAGGGAGATTTGGTCTCAATCTGTAATGTTCTCAGCATTGATCACGCCGGCACAAAAGAAGATCTTGTGCGAAAATAATAAAAAATCTCATGGACCTAGACTCGCTCGAAGAAACACTCAACGAAAATAATGAAGAAGACGAAGAAAATGACGTAATGCCAAACATGATACGATCAAATAATCCAAGTATCACTGAATTAAATGGCATCTCCTCGATTTTCGATCTATTTTCGAGACGTTGAAGACTCGATTCGTTCTTTCAATGGTAGTGATAACTACTCAATTGAAAACTGGATTGCGGATTTCGAGGATATGTCGAATATCTTCCATTGGAACCAAATGCAGAAAATAATATTTGTCAAAAAGTCTCTCACAGGTCTAGCGAAACTTTTCGTCCAAGGTGAAAGCGGAATTTCTTCGTGGGAAAAATTGAAATTAGCCTTGAAAGACGAGTTCTCCGCAACAATTGACAGCGCGCATCTCCACGAGATGCTATCAAAAAGAAAAATGAAGAGAGAAGAATCAGTTCAAGAATACCTTCTCATCATGAAAGAGCTGGCGAAGAGAGGAACGATAGAAGATACCGCTCTAATGCGATATGTTATAAACGGATTAAATGACGACGCAAACGAAAAAATGATTCTGTACGGCCCAAAAAATTTAAAAGATTTTAAAAATAAACTTAAAGTTTATAATGAAATGAAAGAAGGCAACTCAAGTATCACGAATAAAGGTGCCATCCAAAAACAAGGGTTTGGAGCTCAAAAGAAGACGACCTCGTTATCTCAGACGCCTGGAACAGTTGATCACAACATACCACGCTGTTTCAACTGTGGAAATACCGGACACAAGTCGTCTAATTGCGAATCGAAAAATCTGGGGCCAAAATGTTTCAAATGCAACGAATTTGGTCATATTGCACGTGGTTGTGTCAAAAATACAAGGACGAATCAACCAGCAATCAAAAAACTACTTGCTATCGCAAGCGTTAGCAACATTGAGAAGGTAAGAATGGCAAATCGACGTAAAAAATAAAAATTGAGAACGTAGAAGTCGAACCCCGATCGACCCTGCATCGGAAATAAGTTTGACGAAAAAACGAGTCTACGAGATGTTAGATTCGCCTAAACTATATAATTCGACTCTTCTAGTAGAAGCTGGTGTTACAAGAAAAAACGAAGCCTCAGGACTTATAAAAACGCTTCGATATATACAAACTACCGTTCGAGCAGACGAAGACGATTTTCCGACGACGATTTACATATTGCCTGATAATGCTATGAAGATGGAAGTGATTATCCGCAATGAGATGCTCGATCAAGCTACGACGATATTAGACGCTGACGGAGTCATAATTCACAAAAAAGAACGTCACGCATTTTTGATGAACATCAATATTGAACAAGAATCAACATTGAACATTGGCGATAGCACAGAACAAAAAAAAACAAAAATGAAGTTGAACGTATAATTTCTCTCTATACTCCGGAAATGAAGAAAACTACGAATGTCGAAATGAAGATTATAACTAAAGATGAGCAACCTATCTATCATGGGCCATGACGTTTATCTTTTGCAGAAGGAGAGATTGTCGACAAACAAGTAGAATAATGGGTTCGAAACGGAATAGTAGAACCTTGTACGCAAGTCAAGTCGTTGTGGTAAAGATAAAAGATGGAAGCCCAAGAATCTGTATCGATTATCGAAAATTGAATAAAATAACAATAAAGGATCGACACCCTCTACCTCTAATCGACGATTTACTCGATCAACTCCAAAATGCTCGAGTGTTCAGCACAATTGATCTGAAAAACGGATTTTTTCATGTTGAAGTCGAAAAAGAGAGCAGAAAACTTACATCTTTTGTCACTCACAAAGGCCAATTCCAGTTCCTCAGGGTTCCTTTCGGATTATGCAATGCTCCACCTGTATTCCAACGCTTTATCAACTGTATTTTCAGAAATTTGACGAACGACGGAATAGCTCTATCGTACATGGATCACGTGATAATTCCAGCAGCTAACGAAGAAGAAGGAATTGAAAGACTGAAAAAGGTGCTGCAGATGGCTAGCGAATATGGTTTGGAACTAAACATAAAAAAATGTCAATTTCTACAAAAACGAGTAGAATTTCTTGGCCACGTCATTGAAGAAGGAAAGCTTTTTCCATCTCCAACTAAGACGCAAGCGGTGGCACATTTTCCGGAGCCAACAAATTTAAAGCAACTACAAAGCCGTTGAATGATATGCTGAAAAAAGAAAACATTTTTCAATTTAAGCATACGGAAAAAGAAGCTTTCGAAAACTTAAACGTGCTTTAACAGAAAAGCCAGTCCTTGGGATAAATAAACAAGGAGGAGAGATGGAGCTACACACAGATGCCTGCAAAGAAGGATACGGGGCCATCCTTTTTCAAAAGTCTTTTGACGATAACGTGCTCCATCCAATATATTTCGCAAGCTGGAAGACATCTGACGCTGAGAAAAAATACATAAGCTACGAGCTTGAAGTACTCGCAATAATCGGAGCGTTAAAGAAATTTAAAATCTACGGCGACAAATTACAAATATATATTTGCAGTGGTGGATGCTTTTACCAAATTTACGTAGTTATATCCGGTAAAATCTACCGCAAGTAAAGAAGTTCTAGATAAATTGAAAAACCAACAAAAAATATTCGGCAATCCAGAGACCATCGTAACAGGCAAAGGAACCGCATTTACCTCGAAAGATTTCAAAGATTATTGTACGAACGAAAATATTCGTCACATAACGATAACGACAGGTTTACCGAGAGCCAACGGACAAATTGAGCGAATAAACGCGATAATAATGCCCGTTTTGGCGAAACTATCGTTAAACGATCCAACCAAGTGGTATCGTCATGTCGACAGGCTACAGCAGATGTTGAATTCGACATTTCAACGAATCATCAAAACGACACCGTTTGAACTGTTGTTGGGAGCAAAAATGAAAAATAGAAAAGATCTGAAGATTTGGGAAATAATCGAAGAAGAAACGTTAGCATGTTTCCACGAGTCTCGGGATAAACTACGTACTGATGCTAAACGTGAAATTCCAAAAATACAAGAAGAAAACAGGCGGACGTATAACCAACGGAGACGCAAACCAACTAAATACAACGTTGATAGTTTGGTAGCGATCAAGCGAACTCAATTTGGCTCGAATCTTAAGTTGAAACCAAAGTTTCTTGGACCCTACCGAGTTGTAAGAATTAAGCCAAACGATACATATGACGTCAGAAAAGAAGGATTTCATGAAGGTCCGGTACGAACCACTACCTGTGCTGAAATGATGAAACCATAGATCGGCGAAACGCTCATCCGAGACGGGTGAGATTCAGGATGGCCGAGTTGTGGGATAACACCATATATGCTTGTATATATGTATTTCTTCTTGTTATAAAACAAAAGCAAGCAGCATAAAATGTTAGCTGAAAGCCGCAGCGACATAAACAGTTAGTTGACGACAACGATTCAAAGACGTCAGACGTGTTATCGATTACTATTTAAACGATTAAATGTATCTTTCATTCAATAAACAAGCCCTTTAACTCTTGAATCCCACACACACACACACACACACACACACGCACGCACGCACGCACACACACACACACACACACACACACACACACACACACACACACACACACACACACACACACACACACACACACACACACACAGACACACACACACCACATGGGGAGTCTGAAACCCCTACGTGGCGCGTCCCTAGGCGGCGGATAGGGGGAAGCCCTCGTATATAAATATAGACATAGATGTTCAAATATCTATATGGATATAGATATACATATAGAGATATCTATCTGGATATAGATATGGATATTGAAATGTCTATATAGATATACAGGGCAGGAGGCAATTAAAATACCTCCCGTGGACCAACAGACACGGGGAACAAACCTCGATAGCAAATGATTATGGGCAGACCAATAAAGGATATACCGATTAGGGTGCAGGGGCACGGAACCCCAGTACCGGCGCCTTCAGGGCGTGACCAAGCGGGCTCCCGGGCGTCGTCATCGAACAACCGCAGTACCACGGAGGTGGGCCACTTGGCCTCCATGGCGCACAATGTTTCAAGTGAAGAAAAGGAAGAGACAGGTGGAAACCGAAAGGAGATTTTGAAGTTGGTGGAGAGGCACGGAAAGACGCTGGAGAGCCTAGCCTCTTTTATCCAACAGAAGAAAAACCTCCACAAGGAGATCCAGCGGTGGGTTCCTATGCTTACCAGTACTTGGAAAGGTATAGAGGACCTCGTAACGTGGAGTGCAAAGCCACAGGCGGCAACGTTGACTGGAGGAACGCAAACCACGCCGACCATAAGCCAAGCGAAATCGACTCTCCCTAACAAGGAGAGGAACGATGAAGGCATGGACGTGGGCGGTACCTCGACGCAAGTAAGCAAGGCGAAGAGGAAAAAGCGGGTTACACCGACGTCGACCGACGGAAAGGAGCCGAAGAAGAAGCAGCTGGTGGAGCCATTGGCTGGTCAATCCGCGGATAAGGGCGAGAGATCAGAGCAGAAGTGGCAGACTGCGCGAAAGAAGAAAAGATCGCACAAGATATCCGAGAAGCAGCCTCAGAAGAAGGCGCAGAAACCTCGCGAACGGCCGACTCTGCCCAACGCTCTCGTCATCCACAAAAAGGGTGACTTGAGCTATGCGGAGATCTTGAGTCGTATAAAGAAGGATCCGGCGCTCAAGGATGCAGGTGAATGCGTCCAAAAGGTACGCAGAACGAACGCGGGAGATCTGCTGATCGTTCTGAATAAGGAGAGCTCAGCCAAAGCACCGGAATTGCGAAACCAATTCGAAGGTGTTCTTGGTGAATCAGCAACGGTCCAGAGTAAAGTCCAGGAAGTTGATCTGGAGATCAAGGACCTGGAAGAGGACGCGACGAAGGAGGAGATATCGGCGGCCCTGCAGAGAGTCTTGGAACCGGACTATTCCGTCACGGAATACTCTCTTAAGTATCTGCGTAAAGCATATGGCAGAACTCAGACCGCGGCAATACGACTCATGGTGCCTGCTGCCCTGAAACTTCTGGATACAGGAATCATCCGAGTCGGCTGGTGTAATTGCAGAATCCGAGACGTGGTGAGACCACTAAAGTGTTTCAAGTGCTGGACATTTGGACACTTATCACGGAACTGCAAGAGCAACGTCGACCGGGCTAAAGACTGCATTAAGTGCGGTAACACTGGCCACAAAGTTGCCGAATGCACAGCAAGCGCAAAGTGTGTCATATGTGCAGAAGCGGGAGATGGGGCACCCACAGCCCACATCGCAGGTAGCAGCCGGTGTCCAGCGTATACGCGGGCTCTCCAGGCTCTCCAGGCACTCCAAAAACGATGCAAATGAGAGTACTCCAGCTGAACCTCAACCATTGTGAAGCAGCACAGGACCTGCTCATGCAGACTGTGCGCGAGCTGAAGCCTGACTTGGCGATACTCTCGGAACCATATAGACATCTAGACACGCAACCTTGGAAATCTGACGCAAGTGGGAAGGCCGCAATTTGGTCCTGCGGAAAACTTCCATTTCAGGATCTTGCGAGTCGGATGGAAACTGGTTTTGTGAGAATAAAAGTCAAAGGAGTTCATTTCTACAGTTGTTACGCACCGCCTAGTCTGACGACTTATGAGTTTGAGAATTTTCTCGACAACTTAGTCGCAGACGCTAAACAACGCTTCCCGGTAGCCATAGCCGGAGATTACAACGCGTGGGCTGTGGAATGGGGTAGTAAAGTGACGAACAGGAAGGGCCAAGCTCTGCTTGAGGCTATGTCCTTATTGGATGTAGTACTACTTAATGCAGGTACAAAGCCCACTTTTGTTAAAGGTGAAGCCTCCGCTATAGTGGACCTCACTTTTGTGAGTAGTAGCCTGGCAAGGGGAAACCAGTGCCACTGGGTAGTCAGTGATATCTACACTCACAGTGATCATCAAGCGATTCTCTGGGAGATTCGCGGTGACTTCAGCGGAACAGCGAAGGCACCGAAGACAAACGGGAAGGGCTGGAAAGCGAAAATGTTTGACGCGGACTTGTTTCGTGAAACTTTTGACACCAGCCCCCTCGCAGCGGAAAGTGCAACCGAGAAGGTCGAGGTGGTCATGCAGAGGGTCACCGAAACATGCGATGCCACAATGCCACGGAAACGTAATGTCGACTTCCGACCGGCGGTACACTGGTGGAGCGAACCAATTGCCGGCCTCCGAAGGGAGTGTCATCGAACTCGCCGCCTAGCGCAACGAGCTCGAGGCAAACGCTCGTTCCCTGATTTGAGAGAACAGCACAGGAAGGTGCGCTTGAAGCTTTAAAAGGCTATCAAGCAGAGTAAAGCTGAAAGCTGGGGCGAACTGCTCAGCGAGGTGGAAGATGCTTCCTGGGGCAGGCCGTACAAAGTAGTAATGACTCGGCTGAAAAGCCAGCCAATGCCATCGCCTGTGGATGCAGCCTGCTGGAAAAGATTGTTTCACATCTGTTCCCTGAGCAACCCGAGGAGGACTACCAACTCGAGAAGGACGTCGATGAGGTCATCCCAGCCATTGATGAAGAAGAGCTTCTTACGGCGATTGCCAGGGTGGGCAACAATAAAGCCCCCGGCATGGATGGGATACCCAACATCGCACTCAAGGCAGCGATCAAGTTGGCACCGGCAATATTCCTGGGCATGTACAATGCGTGTCTCAAGGAAGGAATCTTCCTGGACAAGTGGAAGTGGCAGAAGCTAGTGCTCCTCCCGAAAGAGAAGAAGCCACCGGACGAACCTTCATCCTATCGTCCGCTCTGTATGCTGGATACCGCCGGAAAGATCTTCGAGCGCATCATCCATAACAGGATTGAGAAAGTCGCGGACCCTCTACTGGCGGAAGGCCAGTTTGGCTTCAGAAAGGAGCGTTCTACTCTGGATGCCATTAACACAGTGGTGAAGCAGGCGCAGGAGGCAACTGCGGGGAAACGATGGGCAAGAGGGTCCAAGAAGTACTGCGCAGTTGTCGCTCTCGACGTCAAAAACGCTTTCAACTCGGCGATATGGAAGTGTATAATGGATGCCCTAAAAACATTAGGCATACCATGGTACCTACGGAGAATAGTGGCGAGTTACCTATGTAATAGGTGGCTCATGTACGACACAGAGGATGGACCAAAGACGTATAGGGTGACTGGAGGAGTTCCTCAGGGCTCTGTACTTGGACCGCTTCTGTGGATCATCATGTACAATGATCTGCTGCTATTAAAATTGCCGAAAGGAGTGTCCATCGTAGCGTTTGCAGATGACGCGGCGCTGATTGTCATCGCCAAATTCCTGGAGCAAATCACCGCACTCTTCGGCGAAGCTTTCGCCAAGATAAAGGAATGGATGTCTTCTGTTGGACTGCATCTTGCAGCCCACAAAACAGAAGTACTCCTCGTATCCAGCAGGAAGGTGATGGAAACGGTGACGCTCAGGGTTGGAAACTCCGAAATCACATCCTAACCGTTCATTCGGTACCTGGGTGTGATTCTCGACGCGAGGCTGAACTTCAAAGAGCAAACCGAGCAGATCAGCAGAAAGGCCGCTGGGGTGGCTACCACACTGGCGCGACTCATGCCTAATGTTGGTGGCCCCAGGCAGAAGAGGAGGAAACTGCTGTCATCAGTGACGACCTCAGTGCTCACCTATGGCATACCCATATGGGCTGATGCACTGAAAATCCAGGAGTACCGCAGGAAGGCTGCAGCAACGTATCGCGTCAGCGCCTTGAGGGTAGTCTGTGCGTTTCGCACTGTCTTCGAGCACGCTATCAACGTTATCGCGGGAATGCTGCCCATTGAGGTGCTTGCCGAGGAGCGTAGATCGATGTACCAGCAGAAGGGAGCTAGAAACCCCAGTTATGCAAGGACAGAAGCGAGAGAAACCAGTCTCAACCAGTGGCAGACGATGTGGGATGCTTCTCCCAAGGGAAGGTGGACACATCGACTAATCCCGAAGATGGAGATATGGGTGAACCGTCTACACGGGGAGCTCAACTATTATCTCACTCAAGTGATCTCAGGACACGGCTGTTTTCGGGCTTATCTCTATAAGTTTAATTATGAAGATTCCCCGGACTGCCCAGCATGTGTAGCAGTCGAGGAGAACGCTGAACATGCATTGTTGCAATGCCCACGTTTTAGTGCCTCCCGCGCGATAGTCGAGGATCAGCTGGAGACACGCATGGATAGCGGTATCGGCTTATGCTGCCGCAGTGATGAAGGAATTGCGACGTGCAGAACGTGAGAGGAAGAAGACGACGCCGGAAGACCAGGCAGTCAAATTAAATCAGCGACACGAATCCCTAAACCACTCATAACATCTAGAGTGGAACGGGGGATGTAAGGTCGTCTGACAACACTGGAGGAAGAGCTACGGCTAAGGCCTCTCCCGAGATGTAATACCTAGCGGTCGTTCGGCGGGAGAATTTGTAAGGCCACAGAGGAATGGGGGTTTTTAGTCGGTGCAAGCCCGACACACGGCAATTATTTGCTACGGTGCGGAGGCATTTTCCCGCTATACCTCTTAAAAAACACACACACACACACACGCACGCACGCACGCACCCACGCACGCACGCACGCACGCACGCACACACACACACACACACACACACACACACACACACACACACACACGCACATATATATACAGGGTGTTTCATAATAAGTCACCCACCCGGAATTGGCTGGTTCAGGAGGGTCCCCCGAGTAAAACTGCCGAGGCGATATTTTTTCCGTCAAATAGTTTTTAAATGGGAGCGATTAGAATTTTTGCGTTCGGCTGATTGTTGTAGGGCTGCCGTCTGCCCTTAGCGACGACGCCACTCGAGTGCCGCGTCCGAGCGCGAGACACGTAGAAGGCAGCGAGCAAGGTAGCTAGGCATCTGTCTCGCTCGCACGGCAAGTTTGACGTTTCGCGTATCGTCTGCGATTATTTTCTGTCATCGTGGGTAGGGAAATTCAGAGCGCGCGTCGAGGTTCTGCAGAAACGCATCGTTTGACAGATGAAGACGCGGGGGATTTGACGTTTAACGTAGCATTCGTTTAGGCGGCTTGTCAACCGATCGGGTTCGAGACTCGTGACAGGCCGGTCAAAGTGACATTTCCCGCTTCGTCGTCTGTCGCTCCATGAATTCCGCGCCGAAGCGTGAAGGTTGCCGACATTCATGAGACTTGTAATCGCTGGCTCGGTAAAACTACCGAGCCAGCGATGACGTTCAAAAATCAGATTATTAAATGCATTCGTAATCTTTATTTTCTAGAGAAACGAAGCACAGAATGATCAATAATTTAGTGTTTTCCACATTTGAAGGTACCGTGCAAGTGTTCGCATTGCCGTAGTGACTTTTTTCGAATCCACTACGGCAACGGAACCGAAACTCTGAAGGTTATTCAGATAATGAAACACAAAACAGAATTTTGATAGACCGTTTTTCATATTGGATTCCTGTCGATCCGATTTAAAAAAAAACGGTCGAAACGAGCGCATTTATCAACGTCGAATCTCATGTGAATCTCTCTTCGGATCGATGTCTTTTACATCTGGGAACGAATCCGAGTCCGCATGCAAGTGTTTCTATTGTGGAATATACCCAACAAACTGAGAGCGCCACGCTCAACATTGGATTCGTTCACGTGCATAGTCCGCAGCAGCAGTAGTAGTCCTCGATGGCTATTTGCGTGCCGAGGGAGATAAATTTTTTAAAATCACCCATTGGTAGCGAATCCGAACAATGTGAAGGTTATTTCGATAATGGAACACAAAACAGAATTTAAATAGACCGTTTCCCACATTGGATTGGTCTCGATTCTTGTTCTATCTCCCTCTCTGCCGAATTATGAGACTAATATTTTTTTGAACTACTAGAGACTTCTAGAACACGAAAGGACACATGTCAGCAGGAGCGAGAAACTTCGGACGGACGAAACAATTTTTTTGATCGGAAGGGTATCACACGACGGTAGAGCAGTCTGACCTCTCATCTCTTGTTGACTGATTGTTGTCAAATGATTTAATCAGGGTACTAGTGAGTTTTAGTGCACATGAAGGCGCATGGAAAAAGTAGCCAGAAGCTACAGAAATCGAGAATAATTTTTTTTTCTGAAAAGTATTCTATACACCAGTCGAGCAGTGTGATTTCTCATTCCTTGCCGATTTATTTTTGCCCAATATATGTTTTTAAAATACTGGAGAGCTCACCTACACATAAAGACGTATGTGAGAAGTAGCCAAAGGCTTCAGGCACGCGAAACAATTTTTTCTATTCAAGTCCCACCACACAACAATCAAGCAGTGATATCTTTCCTCTCTTGATGACTTTCCGTTGTCTAGCACTTCTTTACAGTACTGGACAATTATAGTACACACAAGAAGATGACGGAGAAGTAGCCATAGGCTTGAGTGGCGCGAAATAATTTTTTATATGAACGTTGAACGATACAACAATTGAGTAGTGTCACCTGTTATCCCTTGACGACCTATTGTTATGTAATATTTTTTTATAATACTGCAAAGTTCTCTTAAATATGAAAACATATGTGAGAAGTAACTAGAAGCTTCAGACACGGGAAATCATTTTTTATATTAAACCTGTACCACGCAACAGTCGAGAAGACTCACCTCTCATGCCTGGGCAATTTATTGTTGTCCAGTATTTTTTCTGAATTCCTGAAGATTTTTAGTACGCAAACAAACAGATGTAGAAAGTCGGCCGAATAATCAGGCACACGCAATTTTTTTGCTACGAGGTGAACAATACAACAATTGATTTGTGATCTATCTCCTTCTCTGCCGATTTATTGAGACTAATATTTTTTTCAACTACTAGCGAATTTTAGTGCACGAAAGAACTAATGTCAGACGGAGCCAGAAACATCGAACGCACGAAATAATATTTTTTATCGAAACTGCACCATACGACGTTACAGCAGCCTGACCTCTATCCATTGATGACTGGTTTTGTTCTAATGATTTATTTGGCATAATAGAGAGTTTCAGTATACATAAAGATACATGGAAGAAGTAACCAGAAGCTTCAGAAATCGAGAATGAATTTTTTCTGGAAAGTATTCCATACAACAGTCGAGCAGGGTGATTTCTCATCCCTTGCCGAATAATTGATATCCAACATTTGTTTTTGCAATACCGAAGAGTTCTCCGACGCATAGATACGTATGTGAGAAGTAGCCAAAAGCTTCAGACACACGAAACAATTTTGCCAATTCAAGCCCCACCACACAACAATCGAGCAGTGGTACCTTTCCTCCCGTGATTACTTATCGTTGTCTAGCACGTCGTTACAGTACGAGAGAGTTACGGTACACACAGAAGGATGACTGAGAAGTAGCCATAAGCTTGAGAGGCGGGAATAATTTTTTTTATAATGGAAGTCGTCCGGTACAATAATCTAGCAGTGTTCTATAGAACACATTCAAGAAAAAAAATAACATTTGATCTCTGAAGCTTCTGGCTGCTTCTTCCATGTGTCTTTATGTGTACTGACACTCTCTAGTATGCTAAATAAATCATTAGAACAAAACCAGTCATCAATGGATGAGAGGTCAGGCTGCTGTAACGTCGTATGGTACACTTCCGATAAAAAAAATTTATTTCGTGCGTCGTAAGTTTCTGGCTACGTCTGACATTAGTTCTTTCGTGTACTGTAAATGTACTGTACACCTCGTGGCAAAGAAAAATTGCGTGTGTCTGAATATTATGCCGACTTTTGAGATCTATGTTTATGTGTAGTAGAACTCTGCAGAAATTCCGAAAGAATACAGGACAACAATAAATTGGCCAGGCACGCGAGGTGAGACTTCTCAATTGTTGCAGAGTACAGGTTTGATAAAAAAAAAGAAAAAAGATTTCCCGTGTCTGAAGCTTCTAGTTACTTCTCACATATGTTTTTATATGTACGGGAACTTTGCGGTACCGTAAAAAAATATTAGACAACAATAGGTCATCGAGGGATGACAGGTGAGACTGCTCGATTATTCTACCGAACAGCTTCAATGAAAAAAAATATTTCGCGCCTCTCAAGCTTATGGCTGCTTTTCTGTGATCGTTCTGTGTGGACTCTAACTCTCTAGTTCTGTAGAGAAGTGCTAGACAGCGAGAAGTCATCAAGAGAGGAAAGGTACCCCTCCTCGATTGGTGTGTGGTGGGGCTTGAAAAATAAAATAAAAAAATTCGTGTGTCTGAAGCTCTTGGCTACTTCTCACATACGTCTTTATGTGTAGGAGAACTCGCTAGTATTTCTAATACAAATATTGGACAACAATGAATCGGCAAGGAATGAGGAATCACACTGCTCGACTGTTGCATGGAATACTTTCGAGAAAAAAATCATGCTCGATTTCTGAAGCTTCTGGCTACTTCTTCCATGTATCTTTATGTGTACTGAAACTCTCTATTATGCCAAATAAATCATTAGAACAAAACCAGTCATCAATGGATGAGAGGCCAGGCTGCTGTAACGTCGTATGATGCAGTTTCGATAAAAAATATTATTTCGTACGTGCGAAGTTTCTGGCTCCGTCTGACATTAGTTCTTTCGTGTACTAAAAGTCGCTAGTAGTTGAAAAAAAATATTAGCCTCAATAAATCGGCAGAGAGGGAGATAGAACAAGAATCGAATGTTGTTTGGTACAGGTATAATTAAAAAAATCGATTCCCCGTGTCCGAAGCTTCTAGTTTCTTTTCACATATGTTTTCATATGTACGAGACCTTCCTCGTACTGTAAAAAAAACATTAGACAACAATAAGTCATCGAGGGCTGACAGGTCACACTGCTCGATCGTTCTACCGTACAACTTGCATGAAAAAGAACTATTTCACGCGTCTCAAGCTTATGGCTACTTCTCAGCCATCTGTCTGTGCGTACTGTAACTCTTCAGTACTATAAGGAAGTGCTAGACAACGAGAAGTGATCAAGAAAAGGAACGTACCACTGCTCGACTGGTGTGTGGTGGAGCTTGAATAAAAAAATTGTCTCGTGTCTCTGAAGCTATTGGCTACTTCTCGTATACGTCTTTATATGTAGGAGAAGTAGGCAGTATTTTAAAAACAAATATTGGACAACAGTAAAGCAGCGAGGGATGACAAATCACACTGCTCGACTGATCTATGGAACACTTTTCAGCAAACGATCATTCGCGATTCCTAAAGCGTCTGGATACTTCTTCGCCGGGTCTTTATGTGTATTAAAAGTCTCCAGTATGCTAAATAAATCGAAAGAACAAAACCAGTCATGAATGGATAAGAGGTCAGACCGCTGCAACGTCGTATGGTACTCTTCCGATGAAAAATCTTACGTCGTGCGTCCGAAGTTTCTGGCTCTGTCTGACATTAGTTCTTTCGTGTACTAAAAGTCGCTAGTAGTTGAAAAAAAATATTATTTTCAATGAATCGGCAGCGAAGGAGCCAGCTAAAAAATCAAATGTTGTATTGTACACCTCGTAGCAAAAAAAATATCGCGTGCCCGAATAATCTGGCTACTCTTTACATTTGTTTGTATGCGAACGAGGACTCTCGAGAAACTCAGAAAAAATACTGGACAACAATGAATGGTCCAGGCATGAGAGGTGAGTCTTCTCGATTGATGCGTGATACATATTTAGTAAAAAAATATGATTTCCCGTGTCTGTAGCTTCTAGTTACTTCTCACATATGGTTTTATACCAGGTGTGTAAGTATGAAACCGGAATTTTTGTACAGAAAAAACACGTTTATTGTAATGATATGATACAAAGTAACTTATTAAAAGTATTGTCCGTCGCTATCTATACATTTTTCCCATCTTTCTGGCAATTTGTGGATTCCGCGCCAAAAGAACTGTTGCTCTTTTGAGGCAAACCAGTCATCGAGCCATTTTCGTACATCTTCGTAAGAAGTAAAGCGCTGCTCAGCAAGTGCGTGTCCCATCGATGCAAACAAGTAGTAATCGGATGGGGCAAGGTCCGGTGAGTAAGGCGCGTGCTGAAGAATCTCCCGACGGAACGACTCTATCGTTTCCTGGACCTGTTTTGCTTTGTGTGCTGGTGCATTGTCATGCAGCAAAATCACCTTGTGTTGTCTTTGTTGGTATTCTGGTCGTTTTTCACGCAAAACTCGATCCAAATCGGTCATTTGTTGTCGGTAGCGTTGAGTATTGACAGTTTCCCCAGGTTTCAGCAGCTCGTAGTAGATTAGGCCCTTCTGATCCCACCAAACACACAGCATTGTCTTTCGTCCGTAGCGGTTTGGTCTTGCCGTCGATGTTGATGGTTCACCCGGAGTAACCCATGACTTTTTGCGCTTAGGATTCTCGAAATATATCCACTTTTCATCGCCAGTCACAATTCGATGGAGAAATGACTTTCTTTTGAACCTGGCGAGCAGCATTTCGCATGATGTTTTGCGGTTTTCCTGCTGTCTTTCGTTGAGTTCATGTGGAACCCATTTCCCCACCTTTTGTATCTTTCCCATGGCTTTCAACCGAAGGGAGATGGCTTCTCGGGTCACCTTTAATTGATCCGCCAGTGGTTGTTGTGTTTGAGCGTCGTCTTCGTCCAACAAGGCTTGCAGGTCAGCGTCTTCAAACTTTTTCGGTGGTCTTCCACGTTCTTCCTTCCTCAGGTCAAAATCGCCACTTTTGAACCGTTTGAACCACTCGAAACACTGTGTTTTACCGAGAGCATGCTCACCAAACGCCTCCACAAGCATTCGATGCGATTCGGCTGCGGTTTTCTTCAGATGAAAACAAAAAAGTAGTGCTGTCCGAAAATCGTAATTTGTTGGCACAAAACTCGACATGTTTATCTCTAATAAACTAATGCTACTGAATGAAACTCGTGTTATTGTGAGTTGGAAATCTTTGTCGGATATCAATACAATAACAAGACACCGCTGACGTGATGTGTCGGTAACTGCATCGACATCTAGCGCCACCTATGGGCAAATTCCGGTTTCATACTTACACTCCTGGTATGTACGAGAACTGTCTCGTACTGTAAACCAATATTAGACAACAATAAGTAATCAAGGGGTGACAGGTGACACTGCTCGATTGTTTTACCTTACAACTTCTATGAAAAAAAAAAAAATATTTCGCTCCTCTCTAGCTTCTGGCAACTTTTCAGCCATCGTTCTGTGTGTACGATAACTCTAGTACTGTAAAGACGAGCTAGACAACGATAAGTCATCAAGGGAGGAAAGGTACCACTGCTCGATTGCTGTGTGATGGGGCTTGAATAAAAAAATTGTTTCGTGGGTCTGAAGCTTTTGGCTACTTCTCACATACCTTATGTGTAGGAGAACTCGGGAGTATTCAGAAAAATATTAAACAACAATGAATCGGCAAGGAATGAGAAATCACACTGCTCGACTGTTCTATGGAAAACTTTCCAGAAAAAAAATAATTCTCCATTTCGGAAGGTCCTGGCTACTTCTCTCATGTGTCGTTATGTGTATTGGAACTCTCCAGTATAGGCCTCCGAAGTAACTCTTGTGGCGCACCTTTGCGGCGAGTTTTGGCAAAACTTGGATTGGTTTTCGTCTGCTAGTGCAGTATGCCGGTCGCCATTTAAATCAGGTGTTTGCGTGAATGACAGTACCGCGTGTGATGTTTACGTTGTAAAAACAGCGTAAACAAGCATTATAAATTAATAAACGTGATAGGTACTCGATCGGTTGAAGGCGCTAATCTCAAATGTTGTGTTGAGGGTTGTCCCCACACGGAAGCGAGGAATCCAGAACTCCATTTTTATGGTTTTCCGAATCGACGTTGCTTTTAGGGCGAAAGGAAGTCATGAGGATACATAGAAATCCGCAAGTAATCGTTATTACTTCCATCACACTATTTTATTTTATTTACAAGCACATTCCATTCACAATGTAAGATCTCCAATCGATGATGCTTGCTCAAGCCTAGCTCATTCGTGTTTGTGCCGGTTTGACTTAAGACGGAATGACACCTCATCGCGGTCGGTATGGTAGAACAATTATAGATTCCCAAAAATCTCTGAAACGGCTCTTCAGATCCCGTCGAAACTTTGCCAAACGACGTCAAATAGATAGACGAATAGCTTCTAGCCACTCAAATTTTCTAAATTTGAGAAAAAAAAAACTAGATTGGCTTATCAGAAAAAAAAACTAGATTGGCTTATCATAAGCCAATCTAGTTTTTTTTTCTCAAATTTAGAAAATTTGAGTGGCTAGAAGCTATTCGTCTATCTATTTGACGTCGTTTGGCAAAGTTTCGACGGGATCTGAAGAGCCGTTTCAGAGATTTTTGGGAATCTATAATTGTTCTACCATACCGACCGCGATGAGGTGTCATTCCGTCTTAACCGCCATGCGCCAATCCAAGTTTTGCCACCGGCAGCCGTTACGGGGCGCCACCACGAAAGTTACTTCGGAGGCCTATACTAAATAAATCATTCAAACAAGACAAGACATCAATAGATGAGATGTCAGGCTGCTGTAACGTTCTGTCGTACACTTTTGATCAAAAATACTATTTCGAGGGTCCGACGTTTCTCGCTCTGTCTGACATTAGTTCTTTCGTGTACTGAAAATCGCTAGTAGTTAAAAAATAGAGAGAGAGAGAGAGAGAGAGAGAGAGAGAGAGAGAGAGAGAGAGAGAGAGAGAGAGAGAGAGAGAGAGAGAGAGAGAGGAGAGAGAGAGAGGAGAGAGAGAGAGAGAGAGAGAGAGAGAGAGAGAGAGAGAGAGAGAGAGAGAGAGAGAGACAGAGAGAGAGAGAGAGAGAGAGAGAGAGAGAATCGAGTCTTGTATGCTACGGGAATAATACCAAAAAAAATCGATTTCTCGTGTTCGAAGCTGCTACTTACTTCACACATATGTTTTCATATATACGAGATCTTGCTTGTACTGTGAAAAAAAAATATTCGACAACAATAGGTCATCAAGGGATGCCAGCTGACACTACTCGATTGATCTACCTTGCAACCTTAATGAAACAAATTATTTCGCGCCTCTCAAGCTTATAGCAACCTCTCTGTCATCGTTCTTTGTGTACTGTATGTAACTCTCTAGTACAGTATAGAAGTGCTAGACAACGAGAAGTCGTCAAGGGAGGAACGGTACCGCTGCTCGATTGTTGCGTGCTGGGGTTTGAATAAAACAAATTGTTCTTGTGTCTGAAGCTTTTGGCTACTCGCCAGATACGTCTTTATGTGTAGGAAAACTCGCCAGTCTTTTAAAAACAAATATTGGACAACAATGAGTCAGCAAGGGATGAGAAATCTCACTGCTCGACAGTTGTATGGAACACTTTCCAGGAAATAATCATTACGTATTTATGAAGCGTCTGGCTACTTTTTCCATGCGTCTTCATGTGCTCTGAGACTCTCTAGTACGCTAAATAAATCATTAGACAAAAATCAGTCCACAATTTATGAGCGGTAAGACTGAAGTACCGTCGTGTGATGTACGTCCGGTCAAAAAAATTATTTTTTGCGTCCTAAGTTTTTGGCTCCTTCTGACATATTTTCTTTCGTGTTCTAAAAGTCTCTAGTAGTTAAAACAAAATGGTAGTCTCAATGAATCGGCAGTGAGGGAGATAGAACAAGAATCAAATGTTGTACGGTACAAGTTCAATTTTAAAAAAAGTAGATTTCCCGTGGCTGAAGGTTCCAGTTACTTTTCACATATGTTTTTATATGCACGAGAACTTTGCGGTACCGTAAAAAAATATTAGACAACAATAGGTCATCAGGGGATGACAGGTGACACTGCTCGATTGGTCTACCGTACAGCTTTAATGAAAACAAATATTTCACACCTCTCAAGCTTATGGCTAGTTCTTTGTCATCTTTCTGTGTGTACTGTAACTCTCTAGTACTGTAGAGAAGTGCTAGACAACGAGAAGTCATCAAGGGAGGATAGATAAATAGAAAATAGATAGCAATAGATAGAAAAGAAAATAGATAGAAAAAGATAAAAAATTCGTGTGTCTGAAGCTCTTGGCTACTTCTCACATACGTTGTTATGTGTGGGAGAACTACCTAGTATTTTTAAACCAAATACGGGACAACAATGAATCGGCAAGGGATGAGAGAAATCACACTGCTTGACTGTTTTATGGAATACTTTCCGGAAACAAATAATTCTGTATTTCTGAAGCTTCTGGCTACTCCTTCCATGTGTCTCCATGTGTACTGAAACTCTTTAGTACGGTAAATAAATCGTTAGACAACAATCAGTCAACAAGGGATGAGAGGTCGGACCGGTGTCCCGTCGTGTGATACA